>PVJI01007339.1:0-78961 GCA_004026765.1 Micronycteris hirsuta | reverse complement strand
AGGTTTTAAACGAGATAATCTTAAGGTCCCTTTGCTGAAATTCTATGATTTTTACATATCCCACAAAACCAAGCTAAACCTGATAAGATTACTGAGGTATTTTTTAAAAATCCACAGGCTTTACAGACACATTTAATGAAGCACAGATCGTGGTATTGGAAACCATCCCGTGCATTGTAGTAGCAAGTCAGTGTGGGGCCACCTTCTCCAGGGCAGAGGCGCGCGTTGGGTCTGCGGCCTGTGCGAACCTGGGCCCTGCGTGCCTTTCTCACCAGCCTTATCTTAATGGCCCGCACTCTCCTGCCGTGACCTGCCCTCCGTCCCTCAGGCTAGTCCCGCTTGGGGCCCGGTGCTCTCCTCCTGTTAACTGGATTTTTTTTTTTTTTGTCCCTGAGTTCTTGTCTTTAAGATCTGAACACTTGAAGAGCTGTTTTAGCATCTGAACTCTCGTTGTCTCTGCATATCCTTTCTTCCTCCAGAACAGATTTTTAGAACATATATTCATAGAAATATGGATTTTTAATGCCCAGCTCACTGAGTTGACCAGCCTGCTTGTTGGAATTTCTGAGTACAAAAAGGATGTATAGTGTGTCCACAATGTTTGGAAATAGACTTTTTTAGCATAGTGAAGACCCCACACCCTTCATGACTTTACACACACATAATTTTTTTTTCCTTTTATTTCCAGACTTTATGGACATCTTGCAGATTCTATGTCACATGGCGATTTTTCGTGCCTGCATCCCCCCACCCCTGCACTGCATTGCCTGTGTCATCGCCTAGTTAGCGTACGTGCACCCTTCAACCCCAGTGTTCTGGCTGATTCTGTCTCACAGCAGTTCCCTGTTGACTCTCTACCACTAACCCCCTCCCTGCAGTGAACAGGCCAGTTCCTGGTCAGGGTCTGTTTGGGGTCCTCGTTGGCTGTGACATCACTCCTGTAGCAGAACCAGCGTGGCAAACAGATTTCCCGAAGGCCTGCACCGGTGAGGTGGGAGTAGCCACCAGGATGTAGTGGAGTTCATCACTCAGGAAAATGTCGGGACTGAATACTGAATGATCGGGCGTGACGCCGTAGGTGGTGGTGCGCGTGTCGTTGTTTGCCAGTGGCCCCGGAAGCCCAAAACTCTGTTAATGACTTTTTGTACATACCAGGTGTCTGCGCTGAGAGTTTCAACACTGATTTCATTTCTTTATTTTCAGAGAGATGGGAAGGGAGGGAGAAAGAGTGGAAGAGAAACGTCAATATGAGAGAGAAACATTAATCGTCTGCCTCGCACAATCCTAACTGGGGACCTGGCCTGCAACGCAGCTGTGTGCTCTGACCTGGAGTTGAACTAGCGACTTTTAGGGTCGCAGGCCTGCACTCAATCCACTGAGCCACACTACCCAGGGCTCAACAACTACTTTAAAGCAGTGGCTCAGCCTCCTAAATTTACAGCTTCAAGAGATTTCTTACCAGTAGAATTATTTAGATTCTATACTTAGTAGTAAGTTCCATCCTTGTAAAAATAATTGATTTCATGGGGAGAAGAGTTTTCAGGAATCACTGTAGAGGACACATGGACAGAACTAAGGGGGAGGAGGGAGGCTGGGCGGGGGGAGGTGGGACGGGAGTGGAAGGGAGAGGGATAGGAGAGGATGCAAATAACTGTAATTAAACAAAAAAATTAATAAAGAAAAAAAATAATTGATTTCATTCCTTAGAGATAGTTTCCAAAATGTGCTCCCCAAGTATCTTCTAGTAGAGAGTGGCTCCCTGCATTGGACCAGCTGCTGGAGGATCTCTGGGAGATTGCACTGGAGAAAAATGCCGGTCCCCATATATTAGGAACTCCCTCAAAGTAGTAGAAAACCTTGGGCCCATTAGCAGTGTGGGCCAGTAGAGACAGGTAGTGTTTTCGGAGTGTGTGAGATCCTATCTGAAGTGTTTTAAGTCTTGTATTAGTTAATTCTCATATTTCCCTAATGAGGTCATTATTAGTCACATCCCTCTTCTGTGCCTGAGGGAGTAGGGCATAGATGCTCATCAGTCCCCTGAGGCCACCCAGGCAGTACGTGTTGGAGCCAGGATTTGACCCCCAGCAGTTGGACTCCAGAGTCCATGGACATTCCAGACCGGCCCAGGAAGGGAACACAAATTCACAAAGGGAAATGAAAATACATTAAAATGATGAGGACCTGCTTTTCACAGTTCTCATTTGAGTGAGACTCTGACAAGAACACTTTGTAAGTGATGCGCACTCTTCCATCTCCCCTCTGCTCCCATTAACTGGGGAGCATGCCCCCACCGTTGGTGACCAGGTTCTCTGCAGCCAGCTCCACGAGCGGAGGACCCACCCACTCCGTGCCTGGGCCTCCGGCCTGCAGGACTGTGAGCCAGTAAGTAGTGTCGATGTGAAGCACTCAGTTTATGGCGATTTGTTAATGGCCATGGAAGACTCATACGGACTTTTGTGGGGTTATCATTGTTGAAAAGGCTTTTTCCCTTCCTATCTATCTGCCTTTTACATTTCACCTTTTTTCTTAAAACAAAGTTCAGAAACATTTTCCCTAGTCCTTGTGCTTTTCAGCAACATTGAAACTCTGTTCACTTTGGACCAGTTCTGCGTCCCTCCGGTGGCACCTGGCACTTGGAAGCATGTGTGCTGTTCGTCCTTCGGGCCTGTTTTTGTGTCCTTGGTGCCACTCCCAGCACACAGTAGGTACTCGTATATTCTCAGTGAGTGAGTAGTTGGTCCATCGTGCATTTCGGTTTAAAAATCAAAGATCCTAGAAGAACCTCAGTATGGTTGGTCTCAGTAGAAAATTCTCCATTCACTTAAAATGCTGAATAAATTTGCTTTTATTGTATCCATAAATATTAAGCATCTAGTGTTATTTATGATGTGTGCATGCATTGAAAAATGGGCTCCCTGTTCTTAGGGAGCTGCTTTGTTCATAAGATTAGATGAAGTATTATTTAATAAACAGCTTTTCATTTTTAGGCAATTTTGAAAGATGTCTAGTATGGCATAAAAACCCTTTAGTTTTTCTCAACCACCCGAATGCCATTTAATTACATGTAAACTTACAGTTTAAAGCTAAAGCAGAAAAATAGATTTTTTTCTTTTTACTTATGGATCTGCTGAATAAAGAATAATCTGAAATAATTATAAGAATAGCAGACCTTAAAAATGTCAGGCCTTTAATAAAAATGCCTGCAAACTTGAGAGGTTGTTTAGTGAACCGTTTCAATAGTGAAGGGCAGCCACAGGCCCAGGTTGACACCTGTGGTCTTACTGTGTCTATTAATGACCTCTCTTTTTATTCTCAGGTGTCTTTCTGATGATAAATTATATTGTGACCCTCCAATCATATGTTAGCTGTTGATATCTTTGACTTGCTGTCTCATTTTAAATAACTATTCACCTTCCGGAGATAGAGGTTGGAAATACTATTGCAGACAGCTTCAAGAAGGCAGATGGAGTATACTGAAGTCTTCCCTGATTCACCAAATCCATAGAAAATACAGGGTGAGGCAAAAGCAGGTTTACAGTTGTGAGTACGTGAAGCACTGAGTTTATTCTTGTATTATTATGTTTTATATTTTCCATACAGACAACCGTAAACCTACTTTTGCCCCACCCTGTATATTAAAACCAAATAATAAAAATACCCATGTTTTCATGTCTGTTTGAAACTTAGAGGATCTTCTTTATCATGGAGTTTAGAAATTTTACTAGAATATGCCTAGGTGCCTGGCACGTGGCTACTTTTTACAGGTCTGCCTTTAAACTGGAGAAATTTCTTTCCTTTTTTTTTTTTGGCTCCTGTACATATCTTTATTAGACATTAATTCTCTCTCTCTCTATTTTTGTGCAGTGTTACTATTATCTATGTCCCATCTGACAGTTCCGTATCCGCACAGGCCAGTTTTGGATTGCTCCCTCATTTCTCTGTCCCTGGAGGTGGTCACCGGTCGCTCTGCCTCCCGTGGCCTCTTCACAGGGCAGAGTGAACTTGTGAGTGACAAGTGATGGGCGGGCGCCACGCTGCTGTCCGCCCGACAGGCCGGTGACAGAGACCCGGCAAAGCCCACCTGGGAATTTAGCTGATGTCGGATCCCCGTGCCCTGTAATGTTGAGTTAATTGGTGGAGGGGCAGGAGGGGCAGGAGGGGCAGGCTGTTTTTTAAAGCTCCTAAAGTGATTTGGGTTTGCAGCTGGAGTTGAGAACCCATGTTCTCCACCAGGAGGGGGCACACTGTTTCTGTAAGGCCTCCATAGTAGTAAGTCTTTTAGGTTTGCAGCTACGTAACTCAGCCATAAACCGGTTTATGAATGAGTGAACATGCCTGTGTGCCAATAAAACTTTATTTACAACAACAGTTTGCTGCGAGAGTTTGCTGAGCAGTGCTCTAAACAAATCAGCACGGTTCCCCCGTTTATGGATTGCATCATGAAGGTGGGAGAGCGGCTCACTTGGTAGTGTGCGATGTGAGTGGCAGCGCTGGGTCCCCAGCCGGGCGTCCTGACCCACGGCCGCTGCTTTCACGCGCATGCGCAGCGCAGCTCTCCGCAAAGTGGGCTTGGCAGGCTGTAGCATTATTATCACATTAAAAAGAGTTTATGGGTTACATAAATTTGAGAATTGCTCAGATAAATTTGAGTGTCTTCGATTCAGGATGGTAGTCCACACTGGATTTCTGAGAAGGGGGTTGGAGCCGTGAGGTAGTGTTTTCTGAATGCCTGTGGTCATGGCCCTGAACTCTCCTGCTTTCTGGCTCTTTTGTTTCTGAAAATAGTAGTGCTTCCCAGCATTAGACGTGCGTGTGCCATCGTCCTAATGTGTCATTGAGACCGCTTGTACTGTTACTTATATTGTCTCAATTTTAAAATGCTATTTTAAACAGTATCTGTGCAGTTATGGGTTTGAGGTAGTTTTATTTATTGTAACAATGTGTTAAAAATAGGGGGGAAAAACCTGTGAAAAGTGTTTGCTAACCTCACTACTGTGAATTAGCAGTTGGCTTGGTGGAGCAGACGCTGTTGACCTTGTCAGAAGGCAACACAGTGGCAGGGGTGGCTGGTCACCAGCAGCCACAGCTCAGTGGAACCATGTAGGTTTCGGCCGCATTGCGTTCTAGGTGTGATGCTGTCCAGTGGCTTGGGATTCTCCAGCTTGTGCCTGAAGTGCTGTGCCACGTACACTCTTCACAAAAGGCCCATATTTTCCCTCAGAAACGCCCAGGATGTCTTACAGATGAGGCATTAAGTGACTGATAGGTTAAGGAACTCGTCCCAAGTCAGGAAGCCAGATCCTGGAGTCAAGATTCACATTCAGGTCCCTTGTACTCCAGAGCCTGCCCTCTGCCATGGTCTCTGGCGCTCAGTGATTATTGGAACAGAGCAGAGCCTGGAAAGTGGCCCCAAACACAAAATGGGTTCCAGTCACCAGGTCGGGAAACAGAACCTCACCCTCCTCCAGCAGGCCCGGCCTCTGACACCCCTGCTTCGCACTTGGCCGTTGGATGTCAGCCCAGGCTCGACAATGGGTGTGCTCAGGGACACCTGGCGGGTGCAGGGCACCTCGGCTCCGCCTTTGGTCCACATGTGAAGTATTCTGTTTTAACAGGCACCCTTGTGCTTAACAGTCATCATTCTGCTAAGTGAAAGGGAGTTGAGGTTTTGGCAAAATTCATAAAGGAAAACTTTAGCCAACCTGCATGAAGGGAAAAGGATGGGCTAGAAACCAAGCCTGCCCCTGAAACATGGAACATCCAGAGAGGCTTTCGAAGAGGAAATAGTCTTCTTTTTTTTTTTTTAGGAAAAACCCCTTTATAGCCTCCCTAAGTGGATATATGTTGAACCATGTTTGTTTACTTTTTCTCCTCTCCTTCCAAAATTCTGTCGAAAATGACAGGAAAAAAAAACCCCATAAAAATATGAGCAGACCCATAACTAACGGGACTGGAAAATGAGAAAGGTGCTCCAGGGGTCCCGGAGCATTGGGGCTGTGCGGAATAAATAAAACATATGGGATCAGATCGATGGTGACATTCCATAGCAAAGCAGCTTACAGCCCAGTGGAGACGAAAGTGGGAATAGCTAGAAAAATGAATTTTCCTAACGGGATCCTGGAAGATTTCCAAGAATTGAATCTATAGGGAGTGGCAACAAAAGTGGGTAAGGCGAGCGCTCAGCCCAAATTAATAAGCCCGAAACAGCTGCTCTCATTCTGCTCCCAGTGAGTTTGGCTTGGTGGCAGGGTTTGCCTGTGCGCGAAAGCCGTTCAGCTTAGTTTTCAGTAAACTGGGAGGTTTGCCAAGGCAGAATGCGGGTGGGGGCTTGCAGCTGGAAGGAGAAGTCATGGGGGACCCCAGGTTTCTTTTGTGTCCCTACCATCCAAGGATAGGTGGCTTCTGAACCTTGAAATAAACACGCTTTTGTTTCACCTCCTTTTCCTGCTTATTTACTGTTCTTCTCCTGTGTGCTAAAGAAACCCTGTGCTGTGCCCTGGCGGGGTAGCCCAGTCGGTTAGAGCATCGCCCTGAATCACGGATGTTTGTTCGATCCCCAGTCCGGTCACATATAAGCAGCGACCCCATGGATGCTTGGATGGGTGGAACAACAAAATCAGTATTTCTTTCCCTCCTTCTTTTCCTCCCTCCCTCCTCCTTCCTCTCTTCCTCTAAAGTGAATTTTTTAAAAAATTGAAACAAAAACAAAAACAAACCTCTGCTGTAAGGGATCCCCACCAATCCAGACCCCATTGGTAAGAGTGAGCAGGCAGCCAAGGGTCCTCAGACATTTGAGAGGAAATCAACAGAATGCGCAGTGAAAAGTTAAGACGGGGAAGTTGTCATTCCTAGTCTCAGATCCAAGGGAGCAGCCTGCCTGTAAAGCCAGAGCACCCATGGGAGAGGAGTGGTGCGGAGGGGGGAGGCCTAAGAAGGTCACTGGGAGGTGGCGATGTTAGGAAGCCTGGCTAGGCGGGAGGTGGGATTAAGAGCAAAATGGGACCTACTTAGGTCTCAGGAAAAGTGGTCTGGAAAATTAAACAGAGATTTCTTCCCAAATGCAAAGCAACAGGTTTAGGCTGAGAATTATGAAGCGGAATGCGGAGATGTGGAGGTCGGGTCTAGGAGACGAGCGCCCAACTATGAAGCGGATGGGGAAGGAAAAGGAAGCCTGCATTTCTTTGATCCTAAGACACCATCGAAGATCAGATGCCTGTTTGCAAATAACTTACCCGCTAGGGAGCTGAGAGACAGAACGATTATGAGCTGGTTTTCCTAAAAATTGTTTATTTTTTCCCCCATACCACGAAATACCAGTTCTTCAGTACTTAAGTGGACACCCAGCCTTCTCATTTAGAGTTCTTCTGAGTCACTTGGCCATTCTTGTTAACACATAGTATCGTTTTAGCACAAAGGTTTTCATGTTGTTTATTTGAAAATAATATTAGACTTACGTGGAAGTTAAAAGAATCAGGACAATAAGTTAGAAGCCCTGTATAGATTTTGCTGTTACTATCATTTTATGCCTTTGCTTTATCGGTTGCTTTTCTGCTCGTGAATGTGTGATGAATAGGTTTTAAATCATTTGGCAGTATGATGCATACGTCATAACCTACTGAGCTTTTATGAGTGACTTTGACTTTATTTTTTTACACCTTTAGTCTTGATAATATTTTTAAAATTTTGTAAATGTCTTTATTTGGGAGAGAAACATCAATTTGTTGTTCCACTTAATTACACATTTATCAGTTGACTTTTGTGTGTGCCTGACAGGGGGGATCGAACCCGCAGCCTTGGTGTATCAGGACGATGCCGTAACCAATTGAGCTCCCTGGCCAGGACCTTAGTCTTGATAATATAATTTGGATATCTGTGAAGACTGGTTTTGTTTGCACTTTTTACTTGGTTAACTTAACACGCTTTTGCTTTATTTTATTTTATTTTTTTCCAAATGCAAGCTAACTGTGTATCCCTGTTTAACTGATTCCCTTATAAATTAACTGGCACCTGAGAGAAGGGAGCTGCTTGAGTGATGGTTCTCCACGGCACATGAATGAATCCCACCAGCCTCTCTCTCCTGCATGTTAAATTCTGAGAGATTTAATATTTCTGCTGCCTCTCATTATGCCGACTGCCGTATAATATGCAGTCTTCCATTACACAACTTTCTGTGTCAGTGCTGTGTCATATGAAACCTTAATGTATAAACATTAAGCCATAATTAAGGATCCTGACTTAAAATTCAACCACAGCTTGCCTATGTGCCAACATTGACAACCGCGGTTAAATTCATAACTTTCTTTCTGCTAGCAGCTGGAAATTTCTTTTGATGTCAATGCTAAGAGGGTCCTAATTTTAGGAGGGTTAAATGTAGAGGAAGTATCTTAGAATGCTCTCATTGCAATATTAAAAGAAGGAAACTAAACAGACTCTGGTATAATTTTTGATTCCCTCCCACCCCCAGATTTTCCTAAGCCCCAGAAAGAAGAAAGAACGAGAGGGGACTGATATTTGTACTTCTCATCTGCCCCTCTGGGTGCCAGGACATGATAGATTTTGTATCATTCCTTCCTTAGAGGGGGATCTTTGACCATGCGTAGAACCTTACATCCAGCCGTGTTTTTATTTCACTCATTTGTTGAACAGATATTGTGGGCATCTTGTCAGTGCATCCTCTGGGAAGCACATGCCAGGGTGAGATTAGAAGGACAGCATTTTTAATGGAGAAATAACTGAAAAACAGAAGGTGATGAGGCAGAAGTGGGCATGGGGAGCCTTCGAACTGGGATGCAGGTTCAGTGCCTCCGAAGGGAAGAAGGAAGAAGGACCATTGGGTAAGATGGGGCTCAGACTACAGTGCAGCTACCAGAAAGTCTTGGCCAGCCCAATAGGAAGCTGTGGTACAGATTGCCCATCAGCGCATCTTCACTGGCCACGAGTGGAGAGCCTCTTACCACTGCTGTGCTCAGTCCTTGGCTGGCATCGCCTGCAAAGTGAGTGGCGTCTGCCTGGAAACTGAGGCAGATCTTCTGGACAGCTGCAGGGGGATCTGAGCAGGGCACACTCCACAGCCGCAGGGGTTACTTAAACTCTGCCTCTTGGTTTGTGTGTGAACCTGAGCAAGTTACTTTAACTTGCGAATTTTTGTTGCTGTTGTTTTGGTAAAATAATAGTCCTGATACCATGGGGTTCTTGTGAGGCGTGACGGAGTAGCATATCCTCATGAAGAAAGGTGGCTGTGCACTGGGGTCCCTCAGACGTTCACCATCATGCCCTTCTATCTGGGGATGCGGTGATGGTCAAGGTCTCCACACTTCAGCGGTTTGACCTTGACATGGCAATTACACAAACACCTGAACAGATTTATTTCAGATGATAAGTAGTGCTGTTAAAACAAGATGATGTGACAGAGTGAGGGCAAAACATTTTTTAACATCAAGAACTGAAATAAACCACCCAGAATGTTTTTCTGCCCGAAGGAAAGAATGAATAAATGAATAAATGAACAAATGAATGCCGTTAAGAGGAAAACACACTGGGGACCAAACTAACACTGCTTAGGACACAATGTGTGTAATTGCCAAAGGCAGGTGGAATTAAATGTGAGTTTGACATAAAGATTACTCAAATTGGTGGGGAGTTCTGGAATCCTGCAGATACTCTCTTAGTCTTAACAGCCCAGGAAGAATTAATTTAGAAATCAGCGCTTGATCTTCATTTGCCTGAGAACAGAGTATAAGCTGGGACAGGGTGGGCTCAACAGGAGTTGACAGACTGTTCCCCTCTAAGGGGCAGATAGCAAATGTTTGGGCTCTGCTGGCCACCGAGTCTGTCGATGCTTCTCAATGCCACCATCGTGACGTGGAAGCCGCCGCACTCCGTCTGTGTTCCAGGGAAACTTTCAGAACATCGAAATTTAAGTTTTAGGCACTTTCCATACATCATAAAATATGATTTTTTAAATTTTCTTTTAATCATTTAAAAACATATACACTATTCTTAGAGCCCAGGGTCTGTCAGGGGAGCAGCTGAGTGTTGGGTTTGGCTGCCCCTGGACTAGAACTCTGAAGATTTGTGGAGGAACCAGTTTCATTAGTGGATAAATGAAGCAGAGTGCTAAAAATTTGCTTTTGAGGAGTTAGCATTCCTGATTTTAGCTTATCTCATGGGGTTCTAAGGGTTTAGGCCCCATGCCTGTTGAGGTTAGTGACTCAAAAGCCTAGCCCTGGCTCTATTGTCCATTTCTCTTGTACTTGATAAAGCTGTAGCAATAACAGCTATTCGTCTGCATGATAAATCTAATACATGGGGTCAAACAGTATCACTACAATTTGCATTACTTGAGCAAATCATAAATGTCAAAGGGTGGACACTTAACATTTTAATATTTAAGGGCGTGCCTTCCATCCTCAGTATGTCACTGACCTTTCTGTGTGAATGCCTGAGAGCGTCTGCTCCCCAGTTCTGCAGCGCCCCCACCATCTGCATAGCATCCCGCTGTGCTGACAACATTAACCAACTCCATATTCCTGGAACCGACCTAAATACCCAGTCATCAGCTTTAACAAACAATAGTGTAGTGAATAATTTTGTTATGTAAATATATAATCACGCAACATTTAACACGGAACATGTGAGTATTGGCACATGTACAAGTATAATTTTGGGGTGTATTTCCAAAAGGGGAATTAATGGGTCAAATATAGTACTCATATATGCATTTGTAGTTTGGCCCTCCATAGCGATTGTACTGGTTTGTAGCAAAATATGAGCAGCTGTTTCCCTCTGAAGAAAAAATTGTAGCATACTTTCACCCATCCTACTTGATTTATGGTGTCTTGTTTTAGTTTTAATTTACATTTCTCTCATGATTGGAATTGTATATCCCCCCATGTGATTATGATCCATCAATGTTTACTTTTACTGAGCTATCTGTTCATGGCCAGGTTTTCTGTTGGAGATGTTTTTAAGAGCTCTTTATATATTTGAAAAATTAGTGCTTTCTTGTTTTTTTTTTTTTTTAATCCTTACCTGAGGGTATGTTTATTGATTTTAAAGAGAGAAAGAGGGAGAAAGAGAAAGAGAAACAGAACAGTTGCCTCCCATACGCGCCTTGACTGGGTATTGAACCCATAACCTAGGTGTGTAGGTACGTGCCTTGACAGGGAATCGAACCGGAACAACAGTCCAGCCAACTCAGCCCCTCGCCCAGGGCAGTTCCTTTGTTTTTGATAGTAGTTATAAATATTTGTTGTTTATCTTTTAACTTTGCTTATGGCTTTTACAATGTTCAAAAAGAAGTTTTTAAAACGTACCACAGTTTAAAGTGTAGTCCTATTTGCTGCTTTTCCTTAGATCTTGAAAATCTTTACTTACTATGGCTTCTAAACCTGCCCTGCTTGCGTTTTTTCTTTTCTCTTTCTGAGTCTGCCTTGCTTTTCATCTGACCTTGTCGGAGTCTCCCAACCCTCTCTTATTCTAAGGACACTTGTCCTTGGATTTAGGGCTCACCCTAATCCAGGGCAATCTCATCTCGAAACCCTTAATTCCATCACAAATACCCTTTTTCCATTCACAGGTTCTGGGTGGACATATCTTTTGGAGGACCACAATGCAGCTGACTACAGTAACGCTGTGTGATCATTTATCGGACTTTTCCCTCCAGTGGTGGACTTTAAGAATTATAGTCCTAACATTTGATCTGAATATTAAATGCTCTTGAGATATATTTTCATTTCCTCTCAAAAGGAGAATTATTCTCCACCTCCTGCCGTACAGAGTGTGGGTGCTGGTAACTGCATTCCATTCTGGGCCTTGCAATAGCAAGCCACTGAGAACATGTAATACTTAATTTTTATTTCTTTCTGTCCCATAATTTGATTTTATAAAAAAAAACATATATTTATATCGTCTTACTCCTTTCTTCATTTTCAACGTCAGTGACGTACCAAACCACCTTGGAGCCATGCTGAGTTGTAACGGTGGGCATGAGACTTGTTTTCCAGTGTTAAAATTCAGGAGACGTGAGCCCAGAATAGCGTGCCCTAAGCGTGGTCCATAGATCATGCGTGTTGACACCGTTAGTCTAGAACAGAAATGGGCATATATAAATAAGCCTTATAACTCCGGTCAAGTTTTATATTTTTTATTTAGTTACTTCCTCGATAGTTTGAAATTTCAGAAGTGTCAGCAAAAATATTGATTATGAATGGGTGTCTAGGCCTATAATGATACAGCCTATTATGCATTTTTAGTTTCCCAGTCCCTCATCTCAAAGCTGAGTATAAAAACTGTCTGCAGAGTAGATTTATTCCTACCGATCCTGTTTTCTTGCACAGAATCCTTAAACATGTCAAGTAATCTGTAGACTGAATATATTAACACGAGGTTGTAAACTATATTTTTAAGGTTACAGTTACAACTTTTTAAGTGTGATGAAATGTCTTTTTACTCCTCAATAAAATCTATCATTTATTGTAGTCAAGCCTTTATGGCTGAGCGAACGGCGGCCCTTGCGCTGAAGCGCTGCTGAGCATGGGGAGTGTGATGGCCCCGCCCGGCCCTTTCTCACCAGCCACTCCCACATTTGGGTTTCCTTCTTCCTGCGGAACCAGGACACTGATGCCCTGGAGCTTAGGAAGTATGGCGTAGTTTTCCTTAGTTTTTGGTTTCTTGGTTATAAATTCTTGGTCACTGTAAACTTCATCAGCTTTGCTCATTAAGCCACAAATAATTATGAAAAATTACAAGAAGCTGGAAGAGATCTTGACAGTCATGCTGGCCTAATATTTTCCATCTTAAAAATGAACTCTACCTGGAAAAGTGAGTGACTGTCACAAACTAACTCATTTATTACTGGTGGGGTCTCCGCATGTCATCATTGCTGTTCTTTTAGTGCCCAGTACGTTGCAAACAGTCACTACGTAAACATTTTTTTGGATATAAATAAATGTGTCTCTTTAATCTCAAAGTATAAATAAAACATTTTTTATTGCTTGCATATAATTGTATTCAAAATTAACTCAATTTTAAACCGTGCTTAGTTATTAAAGAGAAAGTATTTTACCATTGAGAGAAAATATTTTAAAACTAAGAATCAATCTAGATATTTTAAAAGATATGCAAGATTATAAACAATAAAAGAGAAACTAACAGAAGATAGTGATCATTTTGATGTGTTTCTTCTAAATCTTCTTTTTTGGCTCCACCTGGATTCTTTGCAATCAGTGGTGGTAGTTTAGTTGTTTGTTTTATAAGTCAGCAGTTTTCTTTTCATCAGGTTTTGTTTAAAAGAATCACTTTTGATGATGGTGTGTAACGTTTTGGTGGTTGGATGTATCATGATCCGTTTCTCTCTTCCTCCTACAGAAACTCACCTCTTTGATAGCTTCTCATTTGGTCTGTCATAAATCATGCTAGAATACGTCACTGAGTATACTTGTTAGATTTGGTGGCTTGTTAGCCTTGGGTTGATGCCTGAGTGGACTGCAGGTTGGAGGCTCCTGGGCATGCCCCGCCAGGCTGCCCCGAGAGGCTGGCCGTGTGCCGGTCGGAGTTTGCTTTGGCTATGCCTACCACCTCACTTTGAAAAACCTTGGCAGTTTTGGTTTGAGAACATTGTGTTGTATTTTAATTTGAATACTTTTGATCACCGTGTTCTCTGGGTCCCCTTGTCATTGCTTTAGTAACAGCTTTGCGGGGGAGGCCAAACGCCGCACAGGAACACACTTTGATTGCAAGAAACATTAAAATGAGGGAGGACGTGAGTCTTAGAACCAAGGAAGCCGAAACTGACTTTTAACAAATACTCACTGAGCGTGCCATACATTTTCGAATTTCCTTTGTGTTTATGAGGTAGGTATCATCCTTTCCGTTTTATGAATGAGGGGACTCTGTTACAGAGAAATGGAATGACTTGCCCCAAATCAGTGTCACCTGAAAATGATTTAAGTGCTGGGTTTCAAACATCGATCTACTTGATTTGAGAAGCTCCTAGTAATCAGCCCACATAAGAGACTGAAATGTGCATCTTCATGAGTAGAGATTTTTTTTTTTTTAATTCCACTTACATCAAAAGAAAATTAGATGTCAAATGGGTATTTTTGTTTCAATGTATTTTTAGGGTGACAAAAGTAGACAACGTGACAATGTACCTGAGAGTTTAGGACACAGAGGTATTGGTAACATCTGTGTACATGGAGAATTATGTGTTGTGCTGTCTTGGAGGGAGGTGGGGAGCCAGCGGTGCCTCTGAAGTTGTGGCACACTGAGTGTGACGGAGCACTTCCTGCCTGGGATGCCAGGGCATCTCCTGACCAATGTGGGCGTGTACTGGAGAGTGTGGGGTTGGAGTAGACGTGTGTTGGCTTCCCCGTTTGGCTCTGCCATTTGCGAGTGTGATCTTGTGCCATTGACATACGTCTCCTGTGCCTGGGTGTTCTCATTTTCTTATCTCGATGTCTCAGTCCCCCAAATCAGGTAACCTTAGCATTTCACTTCATTCATGGAATCTCTTCACTCACAGTCAATCTGCCAAAGGTGCCCAGTCATAAAGCCTGGAGAGGAGCCAGATAACGGGTGCGTGGTCTCCTCCTAGGCAAGTCCTGTCATGGAGGCGGCTTGACTATGACTTCCAATCAATTTCCGTTTTCAGTTTATTGTTTTAAGAACGTTGTCTTGACATAGGAGGTATAATATTGTGATACAACTACTCTCTCTGTCTGTATATGAGGGCCTGTGGAAAGTGTATTTTCGCACAGATCTGTGGATTTGCATGCTGTTAAATTACAAATAGCAGCATTATTGCAATGATATCTAGAGGGTACTTTATTTCATTGTCAGGTCCGTGTTTTATAGCCCACCATACACATTTGTTCTATGAAGTTTCCAATTTTTAAATAAGTATTCAACTTATATAAGTTGATTAATTATATACATGTACGTGGCATTCTTTATTCTTATATTGAACTGAGAGCTGTTTGGTGTTGACTTCTATTTTAAATTTTTGCTTCAGTGTGATAGGAACAATTTAAGAGGTGACAGACGTGTGAGCTTTTGTAGGTGGTTTTTTTAAAAGTGTAAGCTCCCCCTTATTTTTTTGGTCAGGCATTTCAAAATTTGGGTGGAAATAAATGACTTAGAATTTCTCATAGGTTTAAATATAATGAGCTAAATTATTTTGATATTGATGGTGCGCACATATTAGGCAACTTACATTTTATTTTTCTGTCATTTTTAGGATTCTGAGTAACAATAAAATATCTGAGCTGAAGAATGGTTCATTTTCTGGGCTAAGTCTCCTTGAAAGACTGTGAGTATTTTTTTTTTATTATCATTTCCTGTTATTTTACTTTATGCATTTTTATTGTAAATTTAGTACTAAACTCCCAACTTTTCAAAATAAAAAAATTGAGTTTTTCCAATGTTCTATTAGGAGAAATTTCAAGAATTGAATTCTAAAAAACAGCTAATCGTGATTTCACTTACATGAGGAATCTGAAAAACAGAAGGAAGGAACAGACTACACAGAAGCAAACACAGAGATACAGAGAACAAATGGATGGTTGCCAGGTTGGGTGGCGGGTATTGAGGGGATGAGAGAAGAGGGTGAGAGGGATTAAGGAAGTACAAACTGCCAGTTATGGGAACAGCCCCAGAGATGAAAAGTACAGTGTAAGAAGCCAGCGTGGTCAATGATACTGTGATAACTATGTATGATGTCAGATGGGTACCGGGCTTATTGGAGTGGTGACATTGTAAGATACATAAATGTACCTTTGCAAGGTATATAAGGTGCATAAATTAGTTGTACAATATAATGTGTGAACTGTAATTGAAAAATTAATTAAAAAAACAACTAGGCAAAGCAGAGGTCAGCAAACTTTCTGTAAAGGGCCAGATAGTCTGTATTTTAGGCTCTGTGGGCCATGTGACCTTGTCACAGTGCCAGGATGCTGCTGTTGGAGTGAGAACAGCAGCAGATGATAAGTGACTGAGTCGCTGTGGAGGTGACATACAGGCCGTGGCCCTCGGTGGGCTGACCACTGGCTTGGGGAGTGGAGGTGTGCTTTTGAAGCTCGGTCATCACACCTGTATGCATCATCAAATAGCCACCCAGAATTTAAAGGGGGGGGGGGCTTTTGGATAAACTTTGACATTTTATGCAGCTGTCTCTGAACGTGATCATTTTGCTTAGCAGTTAGGTACAGTCTTGCTTCTGATAAGATGTGTTACAGGTAGTACTCATTTTTGGCCTTGGGGAGTTGTACACGGTGGATATTTCATGTGCTTGTTTTCTGAATGCTGTTCTAGGAGCGTGTTTCAAATTCCTATGTTGCCCATGCATTTCAGGTGACATTTCAGAGCACACCAGGGAGCCACACTGAGACTGTCTCTTCTGCCGAGTATCAGACGTTCTTCATTTTCTTAGCTCTCTTTGTTGTGCTTCACTTTCCCTGCTCCCAGGTGGTCTTTCCTTGACCGCTTCACCTGCTGGCTTCTCCCACAATTGAGTGCCCACGGGACTTCATTGCTTCTGTCACTGCTGTGTTTTAAGCATATAGCATCCATAGCATTTGACCCTGTCAACAAACACAGCCGCAGTTTGAGGTATTAGGGGTGAGGACTCCAACCTAGGAATTTGGTGGGGACACAGTTCAGCCTAGAATTTCAAACCGTGTTGTTCAAGGGTGAACTGTATATTGTTTTTCAAAGAATTATCTACAACTTATACTTCTTATATATTTATCTCTCAATGTTTTTAGTAAATGATTTTTTTTTTGGTAATTTTTAGGCTTTTTAGACTGTTTAAAATTGAGAACTGCTGTTATTTATCTGTTCTTCTACACACCCATTCATCCCTCCTTCCTTCCCTCTACCTTCCCTCTTCATTGTATAGTCTTGTCATTCTTGTGCTGTGTTATGTATTTGTCAGAAATTAGTGTCCCTCACCTACACGCTCAGTAGTGACTCCAGGATTGCGTAGCAGACAATGTGTCCGACTCTTCAGTGTTCTTTCCCCCTGGGACGATGGGTCGAGGTCACCAAAGCATCTCTTTCTCGTTAATGACTGAGTCGGTCCTAGCCAATCAGAGATGAAGGGTGGTTAGCTTTGAGACTCCAGAGAAAGATTTCCCAACTCCTGAGGAGACAGTAGGAGCAAGCCCCCATTCTTTTTCAGGACTTTGTGCTTGGAGGTGATGTTTGGACCCGAGATATGGTGTCAGGGCAGCCTGAAGGCGAACTTGACTTTGTGAGAATGGGGATCTGAGAGGCAGATGGGACCTACCACAAGGCTGCCCTACTTCTGCATTTCCTGTAGTATCAGGGAATTCTTTTCTCTTGAGGAAGCTGTTTCAAGGAGAGGTTTCTGATACATGCAGCGAAAAAGCGTCTTTTCTGATATACTTGGCATTCTTGCCTAAATTAAGAGCTAGTTCTTTTTCCAAGAACTATGTAAACATTTCTTCCGTTTTGTTGAAGCATTTCATGTTCGCCTTTTTTCATTTATGTTTCAATGATGCAACATATTCAGATTCAGCTGCACATCCTAACATTAGACTTCCGTTCACCAGGGAAGCTCTGGGTGGATGAGGGAAATGGTGAATGAGAGAACCTGATTGTAAATATCTTTTGGCAATGCCTGATTAATACGACTATTATTAAATATTATACAATATGTCAAGCATTTTTCATTATTAAAGAAAAAGTGTATCTTTAAATCGTATTACACTACTTAGTTATTCATGAGAGGTATTTTCTAAAGACACACACAGTACATCATTGACCACAGATTTATGTTGTGCTTTAGCTAAATTATTTCCTGGTGTAGATGTTTTTCAAACTCTGGGAAGGGAAACGTGGTTTTGAAAAAATGGAACTGACATTATATGTATTTCTATTTGCAGAGATTTTTAGCTTATGCAGTACCAGTCAAACACATGCCGATCGAACTTTCTCCAGGAATCTTCCCTTTGAGGTGTAGAGTTGGGGTCAGCTGGGGAGGGGGAGACAGGAAGTGATACATTGGGTCTGATGATGAATTGTACTCCCCGGGACTTAAAAAGTTAGGGACAAAAACTAATTTTTATTATGAAACATTTCAGACATACAGTAAAATTGAAATAGTGATGTAGTAGTTTCCCATACCCCAATTTACTTACCCAGATTCAGTAATTATTCACAATTTGCAGTCACTTTTTAAAATACTGGAATATGCCTACACAAACACATGTGTGCTACATTATTTGAAGGTCAGTTGCAGACATGATCCTTTGCCTTTACGAGGTGTAAGTGTTATGAGTGACATGCAGTAATCTCCGCGTTGTCTGACTTAGTGAATATTCTAATGATTTCGTAGATAACCATCATTTACTAAAACGACTTCCGTAGTAAAGCTTAGGTAAAGGTAAGTCTGTCTTTCAGCCATGGTTTACTTTCTCATCCATTTATCATCTGTCTCAGTCTGTTCTGGCTTCTTTAACAAACTACCAGAAACTGGGTAGTTTCTAACAACAAACATTTATTTCTCACAGTTCTGGAGGCTGGAATGTCCAGGATGAATGCACCGGCAGATTAATGTCCAGTGAGGGACCGCTTCCTACTGGACCATCTTTTCGCCGAAACCGCACGTGGTAGAAGGGGGAAAGGGAGCTGTCTCAAGTCCCCTTTTGGAGGACATTAATTTCATTCATTAGGTCTCTGTTCTCATGACCTAATCACCTCCCAAAGGCTCCACCCCCTAATTCCATCACCTTGGGAGTTAGGTTTTCAATGTACGAATTTGGGTGATGGGGCAAACATTGACAGGGGTGTCCAACCTTTTGGTGTCTCTGGGCTATCCTGGAAGAAGAGCTGTCTGAGGCCACACATTAAATCCACAAACACTAACAAAAACTGATGAGCAAAAAGACGGTTTTAAGTAAATTTACAATTTTGTGTTGGGCTGCATTCCTAGACATCCTGGGCCCCATGAGGCCTATGGGCCATGGGCTGGACACCCCCAGACCGCTATCCATCTGCCCCTCTCTGCATACTGAGTTCTGTCACTCTCACTAAACAGTCATGAACTCTGCCCTTGTGCGGCTTCTGGTCTCGTGGGAAGATGGTTTAAGCACTCAGAATACAGTGGGGTGAGGCCATGACGGGGGAGCGCAGGCACTGCTGTTCACAGGTATCTTTCCGGAGGAGGGAATGGTGTGGACTCCAAGGCCTAAGGACAAGTAGGAGTCAGAAGAGAGAAGCAGGACGGGAATGAGGCTGGGAGGTGGGGGAGATGGGGGTGTGTGTCAAGGACGGGGAAACCACGTGCAGAGGTCTAGAGGTGAGAGAAATATGATTCTTTCTAGAAACATCTTACAGTACGACTAGTATATATGCAGAAGGACAGACTGAGCGAGCGAGTGTTAAAGGAAGGTGTTGGGGCAGAGGGGTCCCGAGAATCAGAGTGGGAATATGGGCAAGGTCAGGACCACGGATAGCCCGTAAGTTACCTTGAAGAGTCTGAACTCTTCTGAGGGTTCTGTGGAGCCTCTAGAGGATTTAACCAGACAGAGACATCGCCAGATTTGTGCTTATGAAGATGTAAATGGGGAAGAGTTGAGAGAAGCGAGGACGCACGTCAGTCGGGCCTGTGTGGTATTTTACCTTGGCTGGGGTGATGCCTGTGGGGAGGGAAGAGAAGTGGGTGGCTCTCACTCATGCTGTATTTTGCTGTGTGTAATATGCTCTTGTGTGTGATATGCACCCACATTTTGTGTGTATTATACATGGATTATACCCATTATTATACCCATGGTATGTCATCATTACACCCACGGATAACGTACATCCTTATTTTTCCCTCCAAAGTTTGGGCAAAAAAGTGAGCATTATATACAACAAAATATGGTAGTTGGCAGGTGGATGATACCACATGGTATGGTTTGTTCAACGTGTTAGAACATTTTTCAAACATACAAAGATGTTGAAAGAAAATATCTCTAGCACCTTGATTTAATTATGGCCAGCTCTTTGGTGTGTTTATCTGTCTCCCTCTTGCTCTAGGTATAAATTTGCTCAGGTCCTTTAGTAAATGTTCACTGTGTCAGTAGGAAAGATGTGTTTACATCTTGATGTCTGGCTTGGCTACTTATTGACACCAAGACATTGGCCAGTCTTTCTGCACATGAGTTTCCTTGTCCAAAGCAACAGTAATACCTCCTAGGATTGATTGTGAGATCTTAATGGTATGAAAAGTGACAGATACCAATTCATTGATTTTAGTGTAACTGAGGAGCCCAGAGTGAGAGCTGGACTTCAGGCTTGGCTGGACCCAGGGACTCAGCATTTATTTTCTTTTCTTGTCTATGGCTTAATCAGGCAGGCTCTTCTATTGGGGTAGCAAGAAAGTCACTTACAGTTCCAGGCTTACATCTCGACCTCTTATCAAGTCAGTGGAAATGGCTACTCTCTGCCCCGTCTTTTTCCTCCCTCAGTCCTAGGTTTTGTTAGACCAAGGTCATGTAATCATGCCAATTACTAGGGCCAGAGTATATGAAAAATCAGGACAGGGGTTGTCCATGTGCCACACCTGGAGGGGTGGTGTTGAGAATTCTGGGCACTGTCTGGTGTGTACCATATGCTCATATGCTGTGGGAAAGCAGGGAAAATGAGGGAGAAGGCTACAAAAACAAAAGCGGTGCTTAGCACAGTGACCGAACATTAAATAAGTGTTCTAGCAGTTATCATTGGGAAATTCTGGGACCTTTTATAGTTATAATAATTTATAGGACTGTAGTTTACTGATAACCTTGGATTTGAATGCTACTAGGATATATATATATGTATATATATATATATATTTTTTTTTTTTTTTGGACATACACTTTTATTCTTCTATTGGCCAAAACAAATGGCTTTAGAGTCCGATTCCTCGAATTTGGATTCTGTCTCTAGCACTTACTACTGGGGTGGTCTCAGTTTATCTTTTTGGCTCTAGTTTCCTTGCATTATTTTTGTTACTGTTGTTCTCTGTACAGTGGTTAAGTGCAATGTGCCGAAATACTTGTTACAGTGCTCACGTGTAAATAATTTGTTTTATTTTATTTTTAACAGGGACCTCCGAAATAATCTCATTAGTAGCATAGACCCAGGTGCCTTTTGGGGACTGTCATCGCTAAAAAGATTGTAAGTATTTGAATTGCTTCTTATGAGCTTAAACTGTTGCTTTTATAAGTAACTGTTCATCAACTTTAAGCTTTTACATGATTAAAAAAAATTGGTTTTTAATAACTTTGAGACGTTCACCTGGTCAGGTCCAGGGTAGAAAACAGAGAATATTTACTATAAGTAGCTTAGAAGGCAGTTTGATTTGTTTGGTGGTTGTTTCCCTCTTATGCTAATCAAATTGATGCTGTATTGGCTTTGCCAGCTGTCATCAATCAAGTTAGGAACATATTCAGATCCTATCTGTTGTAAATTCCATACCAGTTGAGGTCCCTTTCTAGTAATGATATAAAGTCTTGCCATTTTCATGTATACTTTATCTTATTTTATATTATTATTATTATTATTTCAACTCCTAAAGACCAGTCTTTATTCTGAAGATGAAAACTCCCCTCCGCAACCTCCCCTTGCGCTGTTCCCCAGGTGTCGAGAAGTAACCCTGCACTCGAGCCCTGTGTACTGTCTGTGTGGCTGTCCTTTATTCCTTCTAGAGGCATTTGGTGCGTGCTGGTTGCTTGCCATCTCCGACGCCTCTGGAGCAGCTCACAGTCTCTTGGGGGGAAAATAGGTGGATAATGAAAGTACATCGTGCATATGTGCCAGAGCAGATAAAATAATAACCATCCGCCAGGGCAAGGAGGGATGGCTTGAGAGGGGGATGGCCGGCCACAGAAGCAGCAGGCATTTAGACTTGACCTCACTCCTTGTGTGAAGACTAACAGGATCTTGGAGGACATAGGCGTGAAAACATGTCTCTTGGGACAGCGCTTTAGTTCCTTGGGCCAGAGCCTAAAGTAGAAAGAGGGAGAAGAACGTCGGGCTGTTCTGGGCAGGACTAGGCTTTTGTGGGCTTTGATGACCTCTCTCCATGTTGTAAAAATTCCAAATCTATTATTTAGATGGGTGTGAGGGGCAGGTGGGACTTTATGCATGTGGAATTGACATGATCAGATCTGTGTTTCAGAGTATCCTGATGACAGTAAGGAGCAACCGCTTAAGTGCAGAGAATCAGGGACAAAGACATCAAGGAGAGGGTGGCCAGCTCCATGCTTTCATTCCTTTTAGAGGCCACCCTTTAAGCCCCTGTCTGTCTCTGTCTGTCTGTCTCTTTTGGTTCTGTCACTCTTTCTTATTATTTATTGTTTTTTTTAAAAGAGCCCAAGGTACCTGAGTATTATTTATGTCTTATTTGTTTTCCATAGTACAGTGTCTATACTATGTCCTACTTAAATGTTGACCCTGACCTTCCATCCTAATACTTTGGACATCTTGTAGCTCTTTTTCTGTCATTCAAAACCTGCTCATTTTTATAGTTACATCCAGTTGTAAGAGTTGGCCATGCTAATTTTTCAGGTTTTTTTTTTTTTTTTTAATTACTTATGCTAGTAAAATTGTCTTTCATCTAAAACTTATTCTCTCCAGGTCTCTCAGTTCCCCCTTTTGGGCAGTTTTAAGGTTCAGAACCCTGGAAGATTAAGAATAATAGGAGTTAGAAGATTCTATTCTTAGTCTCGTGAAATGTAAAATTTCAGCCCGGCTCTGTAGAAGGGAATTTCTGGCCATGTCTTTGTTGAGGGCAGTTCCTGGTGTTTACTGGCATTGTGTGCCCTCAGAGGAAGAGGCTCAGCGATGTGTGGGGAGGATCGGTTTCCTTCCTCCCCATTCACGCCGCTGTTCTCTGGTTTCCAGTGAAGGCTGTCTAATGAAACAAGTAAGAGCAACTGGCCCGTCTGGGGTAGGTCAGTGGGACTTGGAAACCGGAGTTGTAGAAAAGGGAGATAAGAGTTGGAGGGTGGTAGGCATTAGGTAGGCATCAGAATTGCAGTGGGTCAAGGTAGAGTTCAGTAACTGTGTCAATCACGTTTAGCAACATAAAGTGTGAGACAGAGATCAGCATCAGTGCAGTTGCACACCCGTTCGTTGAGTCTATTCTGTGCCTAACAGTGAACCCAGCTCCAGAGATACCAGGGTAACTTGGGAGCTCCTTGAGAGTTTGCAGTTTAGTGGAATCGTACACACTGACCGACAGCCTAGGTATGAACTTGGAGTCTCCGTACAGAGGGGTGGGGCCATGGCAGCTGTTAGGATGCAGCCAGACTGTCACAGGAAGGGGTGCGGGGCACAGCCGTCAACAGGCAGCACACCTCTCCAGAAACGGAGTCACTAGGGAGCGGAGAGTGGCTCAATGAGCTGGATGTGTCACCGCAACTCACGTTTTATGTACTTCTTACCAGGGGCAGACTGACACCCTGTGTGGACGGGTCGGTTTGAACCTGTGCCTCAGCAGGCAGCGGGCCTATAGGTGCTACATCTGCCCTTTCAGAAACTCCGGGGCCAAGGTCAAATTGTCTCTGGTTTAATTGTCCCTCCCAGTCATTCTGATGCTAAATTGTCCGAACTTCTAGAGTATTTGAAGATTTTTCCCACCAACTGTTTTTTCCAGGGGAAGTGGTGTGACATCCTGCTGCCCGACAAGATCACTTATTTTTGTCCTCTGTGATCGGCGTGATCCCCAGATCCACGCCGCTGTAGTCACAGCTTTTTTGGAAGGAAATGTTTCTCTTTTTTTTTTTTTTTTTTTTTGAGATTAATGCTAACAGTCTGTCCGTGTCAAGATAGAAATTGAAGGAAACTGGAGTGTTAATGAAAAGCAGTTTCAGGAGGATGTTTTAAGGATCCTGTAAAATATCTTCAGTTCTCCATCTAGTTCTCTATCCTTCAGTAAATAATTTCTCAATTACTGCCATCCAAAATAAATATATAGATTTCTTGTTCGGTAGCATTTAATTTAATTACTAATATTGTACCAGGCATTGCCTTAGTGTTTTGCATTGCATTACACATTAAGTAGTCTCTTGTGTTCTTGCCTAAAGATAATTGCCATTTATAATGTTCTTCCCATTAGAAAATACAGTCTTAATTTCAAACCACTGACTTGTAATAGAATGTACAGTATACAGCTTGCAAGCTGAAAGAGTTGTAGATGTAAACTCAATGAGATATAAAGATATTCTGCAGTAGTAACGTTTCACAGTTGCTTCTAGATACAGGCATTTTTTTCTTATGGGGCCTTAAATCATTCGTTTCAATTGCACATCTCACTTGACAGCTGCTTGATAAGTGTTTTTGTAAGTGTACCGTGCCATTGCCTTTATTTTATAGATAATTTGAATCAGGAAGATTAAGTGATTTCTGCAGAATAAACCACCAGAAGTAGGTAAAACCTAGACCCACTCAGTGTCTTATTTTGCTTTATCAACAAATTCATGCCGATTTACAATCTAAATGAATACTCATTATCAATACCTAAATACCATTTTAAATAGATATAGCCATAATGAAATTGTTTCCCAAAGAATCAATTGTAATTACACCATTTAAAGCTGAGAATTGAGACAAGAGAATAAATAGAGCCCAGAAATGCTTGTTTAAGCAACAGCACACAAGATGATGTCTCATTTTCTTAAACAGTAAAACCTAGAAATAAAAGGAAGATCGGCTGGAATTAAAAAAAAAAAAAAAGGCCCACACGATTAAATGCTTAGCTTTAGTCGTCTGAGGAGCTGGGAAATAGCAAGTGCAGATAAAGACTTATGTTGCTTAAGATTCTTTTATCAGAAGTTGACACAAGAAAGGGAGGCGGAACTGTGAGATGACAGAACGCCAGGATTACTCCAGCCACAGAGTATCTGAGTGAAAAGTTTAGTAAATTCAAATGCTATGTCCTCAAAATTTCTCATCAGACTAAAGCATTTTCTTCCATTACCAGGTATACAATTTAAACTCCAACAACTTTAGAAGCGGGTGGTGCAAATCACTTCTCTAAAGAGGGTCATTCAGACTGTACCTCAAAGGAGGTATAAATTCTCCTTTAAAGGAATCATATGTACATTAAAGAAAATGTGATAAACATACTTTTGAAAGTTTGGTTTAGAAAGCTTGTTCTCATTCTTCTTATCAAAATTTAAAGTAGTGAATAATTCCAAGTCTAACAATTGACAAAAATTAAGATTCATTGTTTTAGGGTTTTCTTGCAATATTGTTTGCTAAGTCCACCAATAAATGATGAATGCCATGCCATCTTATTTGAAGGTTCTAGAAATTATCAATTATTTTCCGCCATTTAAAATGTAATTGCCAGATTGAAATGTAAAATTGGATTCACTGGTCCTGCTGTGAAGAAGAATAGTGAAGAAACAATAAAATGGAGGGGCGGGCAAAAGCAGGCTTACAGTTGCGAGTACTCGAATCACAGAGTTTATTCTTGTGTTATTAGTTATTGTATTATGACTGTAAACCTACTTTTGCCCACCCCTGTATTTACCAAATATTTTACATAGATGAAAATGAAAAGGTTTCATGGATTGGGAAGAAAAAATACTGAGAAAGTAACATTTGATGGGAACTGTAAGGGTTTAGGAGTACTGAGGAAAAAATCGTGCCATTACCTAGGTATTGTTCAAGGAGGGCTAGGCAATGGCCCGGCTCCTTTGTACGGAGACTAAGTGGTGGATCTGTGAAGTAAAAGCCGACTCAGGTGTGTTTTCTTTCCATTGAGAACTTCTGAGTATTTAAGGAGATGAAAGTTGGAGCGGTTATTTTGATCGCTTGTCCACTAGTCCGCTGTGCCAGGTGTCAGCTGAGATGGGGCTCTGCCCCCTCCCTTTCCCTGCATAAACCTGTGTAGGTCATCTGCAGCCTTATGTCACAGAGAGGAAGTAGATGCAGTCTTACCTGTGCTCCTCCACTGTATCTTGAGTCATTTTACAGGGGTCGATGCCTGAAACACAAAGGGCACTCCCTCTACATAATTCGTTAGCGTTTGGTCTGCTCGTTGTCAGAAGCAGGTGAGAGCAAGGGTCTGTGCCTCCGGAGTTCCGTCACATTGGTGCCTCAGGGATGCTGAAAGGAAAGGTTTTGTGTGGTACCTGGCTGCTCTTTTTGAATATTGAATGTATGCCACCTTCATTAACCAAGAGAACTAACTGAAGACATTTTCCCCCCTTTACCCTTAGGGATCTGACAAATAATCGAATAGGTTGTCTGAATGCAGACATATTTCGAGGACTCACCAATCTGGTTAGATTGTAAGTATATCTTTCTTTCCTATTAAGAGATAAGGAAATGTTCAAATCAGTCCCCATGTATTTACATGTATTTATAAATACCTATGGCATGTTTAATATTCATGTAGCAGCTGTACAGTAGCAACTAAAGTGATAGGGGGAGAGGGAGCTTGGAATTTAGTCATGGAGGTTCTTACCGTGTCCTCAGAACATGGTGTTACCTTACTGTACACTCTGTAACAATCTATGGCATCTGCAGAAATATACCTGATTTACATCCTTTAAATATTGTCCTAACACAAGTTGTCAATGGAGGTAGCTTCTGAACCTTCAGGAATGGGGGCTTGGGGGTGGGCAAAATGGGTGGAGGTGGTCCAAAGGTACAAGCTTCCCGTTACGAGATGACGAAGTCCTGGGGATGAAATGTACAGTGTGGTGACTCTAGTTAACAAGACTGTTGTACATTTGAAAGTTGCTAAGTCAGTCCACCTTAAAGCTCCCACACAAGGAAAAAATTGTAACTGTGTGGTGATGGACGTTAACCAAACTTATCGTGGTAATCATTTCGCACTAGGTTTGTATGTATGTTGTATACCTAAAACCAGTACAGTGTTACATGTCAATTATACCTTAGTTTTTAAAAAAATTAAAAAGAAGTAATTCTTTAACAGGAAAATAAAAGATAAGCAAAACTACCACTACAAGCCCACTCTGAAAGAAAGCGCTCAGGAATTTATTGCAGCAGAGTTGCCTATACTAATTTGGGTTGACAGGGCCCAGAGTTAGGGACCAAGAAAGTTTGGATGCCTGTTCTGTATAGGCTGCTCCGGTCACCAGACTTCTGGACTCTCTGAGCCCGGCAGTGTGCCTGTTGTGAAGGCTGGTGATAATCTTTGCTTTAAACTTGGAGAATATACCTTTTCCTCAACCTAACAGGTGGAAAAGAGAATCTGATGAGTCATGGGCATTTCTTAGATTAGGAGTCAAGGAGCTCCCTTTGACTGCCTCCCACACAAGAATTCTACAAAGGAACGGGGACTAGAGTGGACCTCCACTCTGCTATTTCCTAGGCTGCCTCTGCAGCAGGCCTCTCTGGGTTACCCAGGGGCTTGGGCTCTCAGACTGACCAGGCCTCTTCCCCAGGAGGTGGGAATGGAGGCCTGCAGTGTTCTCGCTCAGACTTCTCCTCCTTTTGAAACAAGTGTTGACTTTGGAGGTTTGGGTTAAATATTGAGAAATACATGTGTCCGAGGCTTCAGTGGATGTGGGTATGAGTTTTGGGGAAGGAGGATGGATTAATTCTATGCATTGACCTCTGCCTTTGCTGATGGGGAGAAATTGGGGAAGCCGTGGCCCAGAGAAGTGCCGCCATGCCATGTGAGAAGCTCTCTCCATCCCTGTCACACTGGAGATGCCTGGCAGACCGCAGATCTGGGAACCGGCAGGGACACCTGCCCTTCACTTAGGAAGTTCATTTACGAAGAAATTCTCAGGGGATTACCAAACCAGAAGCTCTCCTGTTTTTTGCTTTTTAATGAATTAAAAACCTATATTTTTTCCTAAGAATTATAACTTTAATATTTTCCTTTTAGAACTAATTGGAAAATGATATTTTTAAGAACTTCCTTTATACAATAAAAAAAAAAAATCACTGATGTCATTAAGCAGTAAAACCATACAGCGATGTGAAGGAAAAGTCAAATCTCCCCTCTGTCACTTCACACACACCACCCTGAGAGCGCCTGAACTAACGATTTGGCGTATTTACTTTCAGATTTTCTGTTGCCCCCAAAATATGTAGGCATACTCATGAGGCTTTAAAGATCTGCTATTTTGGCAATGTACATTTTTTTTAAAAGATTTTATTTACTTATTTTTAGAGAGAGGGGAAGGGAGGGAGAAAGAGAGGAGAGAAACATCGATGTGTGAGAGATACATCGGTTGGTTGTCTCTCCTTGTCTCCAGCTAGGGACCTGGCCCGCAGCCCAGGCAGGTGCCCCGACTGGGAATTGAACTGGTGACCTTTCAGTTCATAGGCTGGTACTCAGTCCACTAAGCCACATCAGCCAGGGTGGCAATTTACATTAAAAAAAATTACCAACATATTTTTTCAAGAGCATGCATATTGATCTAGTTTATGCTTGTTAATAGCTACAGAATATTTCAAGTATACAGTGTAATTTAGTCAGTTATTTCTCTGTTACAAGAGATTTTGATTGCATTTTCTCTTTAACAAATCTGCCCTGGTCAACACCCTGGTATACCCACAGATTGATGCACCACTTTCATTTCACTCACAGGGATTCAACTGTATCTGTTTCACAGAAAGTAAGCAAATAAAGAAACGTTCAGCAGGAGGGTAACAAACAGCAGCCTGAAGGGTGGGAGTGGGTGGGGGGTGTGGAGAGTTCACCTGCCACGCCATCCGGCGAGTTTATGAGGACACAGGAGCAGTGTCTTTGCTGGCCCCTTGTCACGTTTGCTTTTTTTGTGTGTAAGCATCTCAGAGCTGGAGTGTTTGGAAATTTGTGTAAGTTTCAGTGGCCCCTAAACCGAAGCCAAACATCATTTGGTGTTCTTCCCAGCAAGCAGCAGTCTGTTCCAACCCTGGAGGAAAAATTGGTGTGTGCTGGGATTTACTGGGAAGATGGATACATCTCTCTCCAATGTGATTCCTTCCTCTGGGATTAGGAAGGGAAAACATCCGATAATACCTACTAATTAGAATAAAATAATAATTAGAATCCAGGGGTCCCTGGAAGATGTGCTTATTTCATTTATGGTTAAAGTCTGCATTTGTAGGACAGATTTTATTTTCAAGTTACTATTATGGAATCTTTCGGGCATCTGACAAAGAATTGGTTTCGACGCCTGGCCTCCCAGAGCCGGCCTTGTTTCCACGTTCCCTCGCACTGCTCGTCTGGCCACCTGCAGTATTTTAAATGAGCCCTGGTAGTCATAATTTCACATAGGATACCTTCGTAAAGGTACAGTTGTTCATTTTAATTGCACCCAAGGTACTTTCGTGCGGTGTTGCACAGTGATTTACACTGCCATCAGCAGCACCCTTTCCAAAACTCACACTCGGTATCCACTCCTATAGGCCAAAAAGGAAGAGGGCATCTCTCATCGTTCTTCTTCGCAAGCATTCTTTTTTATTTGTTGCCTTAGAGTTCCAAGGCAATTCTGTGAGGGTCAGAATCATTTTATCCGGCTTTTTATGTCAAAAGACACATATAAAAAGTGACGATCTGCGTGAAGTTCATTACATATTGATTGGAGAAGGACTGGCACTTGTGCAATATGAGTCAGCGGGAATTCGCGGCTGCAGGTGACGTGGGGACCGCTGATCTCTCCCAGCTCAGTCCTCTCCCCACGGGGGAACC
The DNA here is from genome assembly GCA_004026765.1 of Micronycteris hirsuta. NCBI lineage: Eukaryota > Metazoa > Chordata > Mammalia > Chiroptera > Phyllostomidae > Micronycteris > Micronycteris hirsuta. The sequence continues at coordinate 49,305 of PVJI01007339.1, read as the reverse complement.
GGGGAGCCAGTGTGCCCGACTGTCACTGTCTCGCCCACTCGGAGCATTCAGCCCAGACTCCGCGTGCCTCCTGGCAGGTCCCCAGACTTCCTTTTTTTTTGTTATTGCTTTTTTTCTTCTTATACCTCCCTGCCCCCATAATCACCACACTATTGTCCATGTCCGTGAGTCCTTTTTCCTTTTTACTCAATCCCTCCACCCACTATGCTCTTCCCCTTAGCTGCCGTCCTGCTCTCTATCTATGAGTGTGGCCGTTTTGCGTGTTAGTTCACTTTGTTCATTAAATTCCACATATGAGTGAAATCATTTGCTTAGCATAATGTTCTCCAGATCCATCCATACTGTTGCAAAGGGTAAAATTTCCTTCTTTTTTACAGCCGAGTACTATGCCATTGTGTAAATGCCCCGCAGTTGTGTTATCCATTCTTCTACTGATGGACACTTGGGCTGCTTCCCTATCTTGACGATTGTAAATAATGCTGCAATGAACATAGGGGTGCTTATGTTCTTTTGAGTTAGTGTTTTGGGTTGCTTTGGATATATTCCCAGAAGTGGGATTGCTGGGTCAAAAGGCAGATCCATTTTTAGTTTTTTGAGGTGCCTCCATACTCCTTTCCACAGGGGCTACACCAGTCTGCATTCCCACCAACAGTGCACAAGGGCTCCCCTCGATGCCACAGCAGACACATACCTGATCTGGTGCTAGGTGAATCGGGCTGCCATTCTCCCTTAGTCTCCTTGCATGTTAGAAGCCCCCCGAAGCTGCGCTCCACCACCACTGAGCACCTATTGTATACCTCAGCATGTTACTAGCTGCCAGGACTACCCCAAAATAAATAAGATGCACAGGGTCCCTCCCCTGCTGGAGTTCATAGTCAAACATGGAAGAAATACTTACGTGAAGTCATTATGGGTGTAACAAACCACTCAGATTGTAGCATGGGATACAACCGTCTGCAAGGGTTTAGACAGGTATTTCTTAAAGCCATCCGACACAGAGAAAATGAGAGAAGAGGCCAACACTGGATTATATCCCAGGTCTTTCACTTTAAACCCTGGCCTCTTTCTACTCTGCTGATATTTTACTCAGTTACTGTGGGTTGCTGCTGCTGGTCATGCAGGTCATCTTTTTTCTCTTTATTTTTTTAATTTTGCTTTCTCAAATGATACTGAGTGGACACCTGAAGAGTAAATCTGGTTGCAGTGAGAACATGACCAAAGATCTGGTTCAGTGAGGTAACTTCCAGGCTCACCTACTATTTGATAGAAAAATCCTTATCTAGCAGAAATAATTTTTAAATAATTTTGTTTCCTGCTTTACATAAGGTTAAGAACAATTTTGTTTTTCAGCCTTGGACAAATATTTACTACTTGTTCCCTCTTTATAAGACCTAAAACAACTTTTATAAATTCTTTATAGTATTTAATGATTATAGTACACTTTAGGAAATATGAAATAGTATAAAAAGCTATATTTGTTAGTCTTTTTAAAAGTGAAATTATTTTCTTTTTTTTTCCTCCACAGAAACCTTTCCGGGAATTTGTTTTCTTCATTATCTCAAGGAACTTTTGATTATCTTGGCTCATTACGGTCTTTGTAAGTAAGAACTTTTTCTTGTTTCTATAAATATATCTTTGGTGTTGAAAATTAAAAATAGTTATTATATGGTTTAACAGAGTTCATGGGGAAAATCTTGTAATTTCGCAGAAATTAGAATCTTTCATGCATTCACATTGACAACCGTATCATAAATCTTAACGTGACGCATTTCATGTGGAGACGCCATTTTCCCCTTAGATATTATATCTGTCAAATCTGTATTTCAAGTAAATACGCTGGTAATTCTTTCTCTTTGACTTTGTTTTCAAATTAGAAAGTATTTTCTTCTTTGACTAATCAAGTCCCCAGAGTGTCAAATATTCCTCCCTCTGAAGAATTTGTACTTAGGGATTTTTCATACTTCAGGGATTTAGTTTTATCCTGGAACCTCTTTGCCCAACTTAATTCACAACTTATTACACTCGGAATGTTTATGTAGAGTGTCTGCTTTGTAAAGTTAGTGTGAGATCATATTTACACAGTTCTCTGTAACTTTAGAATTGGCTGGTTTTTTTTTTTCCCTTCCAAAAACAGTTTTGTTAACTCTGAGATTATACAGGTGTTATTTTTAAAAGTAACTGTATTTCCAGATAAACATTAATATATTTCAGACATTTTTATACTGATTTTTATTGGAATTACAGTAAAATATAATGTTTTTCAAGTTTTTATCTTTTGTAGCTCATGGGATTATGTCTGTTTTCCAGGGAAAATTGTCTTTCCTACCAGACGCCTTGGTTCTGTGTATACTGACTGCGTTCCTCCTCAGCCTTCTCTTTCCCTCCTTCTTTTCTTTCCCTCCCCTCCCCTCCCCTCCCCTCCCCTTCCCTTCTCCTCTCCTGCCTGTTCTAAATCTACCACTTAAGTCTCCTTAGCAGTTTCACTGGGGTGTAGCTCCTAGGCCAGGCATCCCTCTGGCTCCTGACCCCCATGCGGACGTAGGTTAGAGTCACACCGGATCAAGTGCCATCTTGTCTCTCTTTTTGGTGCCACTTCTCTTCTTATTCAGAGACTGATTTGGTGGGAAAACCCCCTTTTGACATACTTAGTGGCTCAAGTCAACCATCACTGTGAAGTTTAGGAAAGAAAAATGACTGCAAAGAATAATCTGGCTTTTAAGACCCTGAGTAACAGGAACATGGGGAGTATTTTATCCCCAAATTGGGGAAAACCGCCAGTGTTTTTACTTGGTAGTGCTAGAAAGTTGGTGCTGGAGCAGTAAGTGGTCATCCCTTTGGTACTTTTTCTGTAGTTACTTTCTGTTTGCTGTATGTCATTTCAACTCTCCCCTCCCCCGCCCCCCCTTGCCAAAACCAAGATGAGGCCCGTGCCAGCAGAGGGGCTGTGTTAGAAGCACATCTGGTTATATTTGCTCTTTGCACTTTGTCAGTTTATTTGTGTAGACCATGTTGCGTTCGGTTTTTGTTGTATTTGCGTTTCATTCCCGTTACATAATGCCCTCTAGGTTGGCAGGGGGCAGGCAGCACCTGCCCTTATTTTTATTAGCTGGACTTGGTGAAATGCATGGCACGTAAATAGTTTGCGCTTCGTAAAACAAGTATGCAAGGGGTTGTTTTGCTTATGTGGAAGCTATGGATGTCCTCTCTTTGTTTCTCATACCCACGTGCCAAATTGTAACACTTCTTACCGTACATAAAGATAATTCTCTATTTTCTTTCATATCAGGTATGAAATTTTATATTTTTGTTTGGTTGAGTCTGTATCTCTTAAGTTTGTAAATAACTGATATCACTTGGCATATAACAAAGTGTCAAAAGTAGTTCCCATCCTTGAGGGACTGCAGTCAGACAGATGAATATGACCATGTGAAGCAGTCATATATAGCTCAATGTTGCCAAAATTAACAGGAGAGTTTGTGGGCATTTAAGCCAAGAGCATGGCAGTGATGGCGGGGAAAATTGGAGGCGGCTTCAAGAGGCAGTGGCAGTGCTACACGTTTTCAGATGGGTTGGGAAGCTTTCGGTAAGCACAAAGGATAGAGCCCTGGTATTCTACAACCCTGGGCTTGAGGGGCTTGTTGCAGAGATGAGGGCTAATGAGTAGATTTTGTTCATGGTGCAACTTTGGTTGAAAGCAGTGTGAGTCCAGGATCAGTCAGGGACCAAGCGGGAGTCAGACCCTCTGGAAAGGAGACTGGATTTGTGAGTGGTGCAGGTCACCGTGGTGGCGAAGGTGAGCAGCAGCCTGAGTCCAGCATCAGCGGGGGACCCTGCTGGAGTCGGACCCCCTGCAGGTCATATCACTGGAAAGGAGAGCGTATCCAGGGTGGTGAAGGGGAGCACCGTGTGCTCACCCCACACAGCGTAAGCCAGTGTGAAAGTGCTGTTTCATTTTATTCACCCTGATCTCTAATCTGTATCATGTATGCTGCAGAGAATTCCAGACTGAGTATCTCTTGTGCGACTGTAACATACTGTGGATGCACCGCTGGGTGAAGGAGAGGAACATCACCGTGCGGGACACGCGGTGTGTGTACCCGAAGTCGCTGCAGGCCCAGCCGGTCACCGGGGTGAAGCAGGAGTTGTTGACGTGCGGTAAGGGAGCGAGAAAAACAGAAAGCATTCACCATATTTTACCAGCTCCCGTGTTTTTCTTAACAAACTATAACATTCTCTTTACGCTTTGATGGAACTGAACATGACCATTAATCCTTATGGATTTGTTAATATTTAGTTTATGCCAACAAGTAAGCAGACACCTTCTACTTTTTATCAGTTGGCAAATCGGGAATTTGTTGATAGTAATACAATCTCAGGATGCAATCCCTATTCATGGGAGAGTGAATTGATACAGCCTTTTTGAAGTCTAGTTTGGTAATATATATCAGTGTTCTTAAGAAACTGATACAATTTGATACAGTAATTCTATATGTAAGGGTTTATTCCTAGGAAGTGATCAGTTATGTTTGTAAATCTTCAGACTTCATATTAAGCATCTGAAATTCTCAAAAATAGGAGGTTGGTTCACTTATTTGTGACACATCTAGTCATACTATGTAGCTATTGGAAAATGATTTTGAAGAATAGCAAAAGACTTGAGGGAAATGATACATTTACCGTGTGTTAAATGAAAACACACACACACACACACACACACACACTCTCTCTCTCTCTCACACACACACACACACACCCCCCAAACAAAATTCTTAAAATGATAGGAGGAGATTCCAGCTTAATCTTTGTGTTTGGAAGTAAACAGTCCTAACATTTTTTTTTTCTTTTTCTCTTTAAATTTTTATTGTTGTTTCACAGGTAAAATATGCTCATTGGATAAAAATTAAAATTCATGAAAATAAATAATGTATATGTACATCAGATCATGATGTACACTTTAAATACTTAATAAATTTACTTGCTAATTATCATTCACAGTTAGCTAATGTCAGAGACACATTGGTGTATTATCTTTTGCATCTTTTTCCCAAGTTTTGGCCAAAATATTATATTCTCATGCTTTTGTAAGCTTTCTGAGTTTAAAGAGTGCAAGGATTAATTTCCTTCCATACACCTTTGCGTACTATGTTATTATTCTTTTGGGTAGACCACTAAAAGTAGAATTGTGTCAGACAATGAACTAAGTATTTTAGAGGCTTTAATGAGCCCATTATATTTGTATACATTTTTGCATATATACTTAAAATTTCTCTCTTTTGTTTTCCTGACTAAAAGAAAATATATCAGCTTTTAAAAAGTAATTAAAATATATGAGATCCTAAGACTTATTCCCCTTCTTCTTTAAATGGTCTAAATTTTCTGCATTGGGTGTGCATTCCTTTCATATCCAGAAGCCAGGGGTTTAGGCAAAGGTCATGAACTCTCCAAATGTATTTTTAAGTTGTGTGTATGCCCACACTTCCTTGTCACCAATTTCCTTCCCCAGACCGAGGTGTTACTTTACAGCTGTTCTTCTGGTGTTGCTTCTGTGATGGTCAGGTGGCCTGTGACACCCCTAGAAAGGAGCAGCTCCTTCTGTCAGAACTCATTATGGAGTGATTTCCTTTTAATTTTTCCATTCTCTTTTTTTTTTGGATCCACTTATCTCCATGGCAGCCTTGTTGGTGCTGGCATTAGAATGCTCGTGACTGAGGCATATTTGTGTTTCCATTTTTAAAGTTTTAATGAGGATTTTCTGACCTTTTAATTCTGGAGCGTGCGACCAGTCTTGTATTTGTTCACTGAGTGTGTTTCACCGTCTCTAGATCCTCCCCTGGAACTGCCATCTTTCTACATGACGCCATCGCACCGTCAAGTCGTGTTTGAAGGAGACAGCCTTCCCTTCCAGTGCATGGCCTCCTACATCGATCAGGACATGCAAGTCTTGTGGTACCAGGACGGGCGGATAGTCGAGACTGATGAATCGCAGGGCATCTTCGTTGAAAAGAACATGATTCACAACTGCTCCTTGATTGCCAGGTAAACTTGTTTAAGTGAAGGATTGTCTCTGTGGAGTTTAAATATTCATCATTGGAGGATTGTGATGTGCACTTGGGATTTGAATTAATATTTTATCTTCTTGCATTTAAAGATGTAAACATCTGGTTTCCTGATTGTTACTCATCTTATAAAATTCAATAGTCATCTTTTCCACCAGATTTTTTAGGGTGCGGGGGAGAAAGTACAGGATAAAAAGGAAACATTGTTAAGAAGTTGGGGAATTTTTGTTTAAAGTTTCAGGAGGAGAAAGGTAAACTTTCAGTGCCAAACTTAATTTCTAATCGTTTCCTGCTGCTAAGCTCAGACTTTCACTTTTAGGAATCACCCAATTTTTACTGTCTTATGATTAATGCTACATTTTAAGATATTTCCTTGCTGTTCCCCACTGGCACAAAAAAATATAATACCTGTCTTGTTAACCCCATGACTGGTGTGAGCACCAAATTCTTTAATTCAAATGAACTTTAAAAAAAAAAAGATTTAATTTATTTATTTTTAGACAGAAGGGAAGGGAGGGGGAAAGAGAGGGAGAGAAACATCAATGTGTGGTTGCCTCCCACATGGCCCCCAATGGGGACCTGCCTGCAACCCAGGCATGTGCCCTGACTGGGAATTGAACCGGTGGCCCTTTGGTTCTCAGCCCATGCTCAATCCACTGAGCCACACCAGCCAGGGCTGTAATTCAAATGAACTTTATAAAGTGTAAAAAGCAAAGTAAAAATATCTATATTATCACTCACCATATATTTTATTTTGGTAAAATCTTAACCTGTAGGCATTGGATTTTCTATCTTTGCGTCTCTTTGTCTCTCCACGTATCACTTTCCTCCATACCAATTTCTTTCTTTTTTTTAAAGATTTTATTTATTTATTTATTTTGAGAGAGAGGGGAAGGGTGGGAGAAAGACACGGAAAGAAGCATCGATGTGCGGTTGCCCCTTGTGTGCCCCCCCACTGGGGACCTGGTCCTGATTGGGAATCGAACTGGTGACCCTTTGGTTCGCAGGCCGGTGCTCAATCCACTAAGTCACACGAGTCAGGGCTTCTTCCTGCCAATTTCTTAAAGACATAATTCTGCTTGAATTTTTGAGAGTAGATCTGTGGTTTCCAGACTCTGCTGGGGCATCTTAGGGTAGTATCACAGTAGACCCACCGAAGTGACAGGAAAATATTGTCGAGAAACTAAAGGTTCTCAGAGTTGAAAATCATGCCTGGGAATTGTGGGCGTAGAATATTCTATTTTATAATTTGGTTCTCTACTGCAATTTTCTCTCTGATTATTAGAAGCATATTTTCATTTATGTCTTTTAACATGTTTATAGTAGATGCTTTTAAATCCTTGCCAGCTGATTCGAACTTCTGCGTCATTGTGGGATTATCACCACTGACTGCGTTTCTTTTGAACATGGCTTATATTTTCCTATTTTTTTAAAAAATATTATTTATATGTCTAGTAATGTTGGATTATATCCTGGACATTGCAGATGATTGATTATAGAGAAGTCGGCCAAGTATGGCCTATGGGCCAAATCTGGCCGGCTGGGCCTAGGATCTGAGAACCCGTTTTAATGATTTTAAACAGTTATACTTCAGAGGGCTGCATAAGTACCTGTATAATATCCTCAGTGTTGCTTCTTGGCCTTTGAAGAAAAAGTTTGACTGCTGACTCTGGATTTCGTTCCGCTCACCTGAAGAGCTGATTTTTGTTGCCTCGAGCTGTTAGCCCGACTAAGTTCAGACTCCCAGCTCTGCCTTTTCCGAGGTGGGCTGCCTCCGAAACCTGCCCTGTCTGTGTGAGTGTCTGGGGTCAGGTAGAGAGTCCTGGGTAGATGTCATATGCAGAGGGCTGGGCTTACAGCCAGCCTTCTTTCGACCTTTGTCCTCTTGATTTTCCAGCAAATAAGACTGTGACTTTCTGTTTGAGGCAGGCATGTCCTTGAACAAAAGCCATGACAAACAGTTTTATGATTACTCCCCAGGGCCAGCCCCTTCTTCCTAGTGGCAGTGCCTGTCTGGTTTCCTCTTGCTCTGGATGCCTCTCAGTGTGTGCAGATAGCTGCCGTTGGGTGGTGTGGCCGGAGCTTGTAAACACTGACTGCGGGGAGGGCGGTGTAGTTGGTGCTGCTCTGCTGTTGCCGGACGCAGCGCTCCTTCCTTAGCTCCTTAGGTCCCAGCGAGAAGACTCTGATTGTTACAGTTTTTACCGTGGTGAGAATTTCGTAAGTCTATGCGTATGTTAAAGCTCATCGCTGTGCATTTTACCCAGTTATATGAATAGACAGAAGTTGGCGTATAATACAAGGCTAGAGCTTTAAAAATACATGGAACCTTTTTCTGACTAAAAGAGCTTTGATTCATTTAGAGCCTTTAATTTTGATGACTGTAAAGTAACTAGATTAATCGATAAGTTTATATCTGTAAGTAGCACTTTAATCTAAATTCTTTATAGAAGTACAAAAACCTTTGAGGACAGCAGCCTTGCCTAATATTTGTGTCGGTAGGGACACTTGCCCGAAGTGAAACTCTTTCATGTGAAGACTGAGAAGTCCTTTCCCCAGAGCAGCTGTAGAAAAGAAGAGGCGGTTATTGAATTGCTACCTGAGATACCTGTTGATTCTTCATTGTCTCCTCCTGTCATTGATCCTTGATTAGAAAGGCTAAGAGTTTCTGGTTTTTCTCAAAGATTACATTGAAGATGCCTCTTTTTCCTTACATCTCCAAGTGTGCTGCCTTGAGGATACCTGAAAATTTTATTCCAATCATTTGTTTTTTTTTTTTTTTAAGACATTGGAGTTATTGCTAAAAGTTATCTTTAAAAAATGTTTACAAAATATTTTAGGACCATAGGCCCCCGCGGGTGTGTTAAGGTACATGGGGTACCACCATGAACTTACAGAGGTGCTGCGGGGTGTTTTAAATTTTCAGTGAAGAATAGTGATATTCGACATTTGTCAGACTCCATGCAGCTGCGAGCTCCCGGCAGTTACGGCGTGGTGGTTAGATAATGCTAAATTTGGATTCCTTTTGCTGGTGTCATGCTTTGGGATGTAGGGTTTTTGTCCATTTCTTTGATACAAAGCAAGCACCACGTGAAAAATCATTGTGGAACAAAACATAACGATACCATTATCTGATCTGTGTCTGATGTTTGATTAATTTTGTAGTGTTCAGCAGGCACACGCAAGCCATTAAATGTAGTTGGTGTTTTTTTTTAAAATTTTATTTATTTATTTATTTTTAGAGAGTGGGAAAGGGAGGGAGAAAGAGAGGGAGAGAAACATCAATGTGTAGTTGCCTCTCGCACACCCTGAACCTGCAACCCAGGCATTTGCCCTGGCTGGGCATCGAACTGGTGACCCTTTGGTTTGCAGCCCCATGCTCAATTCACTGAGCCACCCCAGCTAGGGCTAAATGTAGTTATTGAAGAAGGAAATGTTTATTTCAAATTGATGTGTGCTATTTTTTCAAATGGCTACTGAATTATTAGGATATAGATACACAGTTTGGGGATTTAATTTGGTAATTAGCACCACCGTAAGTATTTTTTTGGTCTGGGGGCACCATGAAGAAGTTATTTAGTCAGTGAAGGGGCTGTGAACCAAGAAATCTATTGGATTACAGAATGATTTGCACGACTATACATATATGCACATGCACACAGACTTCTTCCTATTTCAGTAGAGTCATATGAGTAGGAGTTTGATAAGCTTTTTGGTTATTTAAATTTAATGTCAGACTCTATGTCACGCTGTCTTGGAATATATTTATTACAGAGTATTGGTTTCGTTACTGACGTAGTAGAGATGATAAACATTTCCTTTGATTCGGTGTAATGGCGCCTCAAAGTCTTTCTTAGAATATTTGTTGTACAGCCATTGATGGCTTAGGAAACTGGCAAAATGTGTGTTAAATTTTAAGACATAATTTTGTAAGTTACTGACAATGGTACTTTATGTCTAATTACTTATCATTTGTATCTACTTAAAAGCAGAGCCTAATTTGTCCTGTGAGGGTGGGGAATAAAGGTTAATTAAATGTTCTGACATTTGCTCTTTAATTAATAGGCTTTATGTTAGACAATTATGACTTCCTCTTGCCAATTATATTTACTGATAACTATTGAGAAATATAGCTGTTTTGTAAATTGAAGTATACCTTTACATGGAAACTCCTTTTGTTAAACCATTAATTAATTAGTAATTTACTACACCCTTTTAGAGACTTAACAAGTTGTTTCTTGTATAACCCTTCTTCCACAAAATATTTCACCTTCACTGTTTTCTTAATTACATCGTTATAATATTAATCTCCTTTGTTCATGCTTGAATATTTTCCTTAGAATCAGTAAAAAGCTAGACGTAGCTTAGAAACTTCTCCGTCGGTTTTGCTGAAGAGTGTGCCATGGTGTTCCGCCTTTGCACTTGCTGCCCCCCATCCCTGCTGTGCCCTGCCCCCCTTTTTCTGGAAGGAGACATCTCAGGCATCACGTACCATTGCACTGTATCCATACGTCTGCTATCGCTCTTCCCATAGTGTTTTTAAGTGTCTCGACCTGCTCACCCTGACTTGCTGCTGAAGTACTGAAATGTAGGGACGTTTAGGTTCGTTTTTACCCAGCAAGTGCTTGGCCCACCGTGCGCATTCCAGGGTGACGTATTTGTTAAATGTGTGCTAGAAGCCGTGCTGTTGCCCTTTTTGCCTAACCGTATTTTCTCTCTTTTTAAAATCTTTCTTCATGCAGTGCCCTAACCATTTCTAATATTCAGGCTGGATCGACTGGAAACTGGGGCTGTCACGTCCAGACCAAGCGCGGGAACAACACGAGGACCGTCGATATCGTCGTGTTGGAGAGCTCTGCGCAGTACTGCCCTCCCGAGAGGGTGGTGAACAACAAAGGCGACTTCAGGTGGGTGGCCCGGGCAGTGTGGGAAAAGTCTGATTTGCCCCACGTCCCATTTTATCCTCCAAAGCACCCAGTTGGTCTCCTAGCCTCCGTAAGAATATTGGAGAAATGTATGTGTATTTACATGTATCTTTATATATCTAACGACTGCCCTTTAGAACAGTGATTTCAGAATCATTTACAGAGAATAAAAACAAAACAAAACAGGTGGCTGAACTTTACCTCAAACCTGTTGACGTAAGTCTCTGAAGGTAGAGCCAGCGGTGTTCGTTTTTAGCAGGTGGCTTTGTTAGAAAAGCTAAGAGCCAGTACTCTAGGGACACTTGGAAATTCTACTGAAATAGTCCAAAACTCAGACAGGCTAGCAGGGTTTCCTGCTTTTGTTTGTTTGTTTGATTTTTAAGGGTTTTTTTTATGGGTGGACTTTGGAAGGCTTTGTATTGCTTAGTCACTTTTAACTATTGGCGGTTCAGTGGACGCCCTAATCAGGAGAACCACATCCGATTTTCCTCTCCCTTTGGTTCTTCTGTCGGTTAAAGTAAGAAGAACTGAAGCAGGTAAGAAATTGGATATATGTGTTTACCTTTATCTTTTTTGAATTCTCCTTGGCATGCGTATGTATAGAAATCAACATTCATTATGGCCACTAGATGAGTCTTCGGGAGATGGAAGCTGTCGGGAGCCTGACCCTGGGGCACCCTTGGTATTGGACTGAGTTAACAGAAGCAGAATGAGTGAAGTGATTATTTTTGTAGGAAGCTTAGAATTTGTGAGACGTAATACCTTTTACCTTGTCTCTCTTTAGTCTCAAAGTTCTTTTAAAACATCTTTAAGTGTTTTATTTACTTAATGTTGTTTTATGCTCGGGACTTTAATAATGAGTTTGTGGTTGACATAAAGGAAGGCAGGTCCGTTGCTCTGAAGAGCAGTGTGAAATGCAGGCTGTGGAATTCCAGTTCATCTGTTTGCCTTCGGTGCTGTTGCTGCCTCGTGGCTGTCAGCCAGATTATTAAGGATAAGAAAATCCTTTGGTGTTAGTCTTTCAAGTCCAAGGTGAAGGAGCAATGACAGCATCTTTAGCTCAGCTACTTCATTGTTTTTTTAAAAATGATCTGTTTAAAATTTTCCTTGACATGGATATGGAAGTCAGCATTTATATTGCTGGTGGATATCTTTTTAAAAAAGCTTTTATTTATTTTTCTAGAGAGAGGGGAAGGAGGGCAAAAGAGAAACATCAATGTCAGAGAGAAGCAAAGATTGTTTGCCTCTCACATGCCCCCTACGGGGTTCCTAGCCCCAAACCGAGGCGTGTGCCCTGACCTGGAATCCAACAGGCAACCTTTTGGTTTGCAGGCCGACACTCAGTCCACTGAACCACACCAGCCAGGATGTGGCTTGGCTAAATTTTTTGTACAGATTAATGGTTAATCTGTAATACCTATGTTGTGTACCTTAAATTGAAATAGATGATGTTTGTTAATTTCTTATATTCAAAATCTTTTATTATATAATCAGAATATGATGTTTTCTGTTTATGACATTTTCTATTTTTACTCATAGTGTTTGAGTGTTAAACATTTTTCAAAATAGAAAAGGAATCTTATGATTTAATTAATTAATGGATTACTCATCTTTTGACATGCCTTAAGTTATTATTCAGTTTAACTTCCACTGCATTAATAAGAATTTCATTGAGTATGGCTTGATCTACTTACACAAATTTTGCTCTTTTTTAAAAATATGTTCTAATCCTTGATCTTCCTCCACTATTGCTGTTTCTTATGCTGTTTCGTCCTCCTGTGACCAGGTGGCCCAGGACGTTGGCGGGCATCACTGCCTACCTGCAGTGCTCACGGAACACCCACGGCAGCGGGATCTATCCTGGAAACCCACAGGATGAGAGGAAGGCTTGGCGCAGATGTGACCGCGGTGGCTTTTGGGCAGATGATGACTATTCTCGCTGCCAGTATGCAAATGATGTCACTAGAGTTCTCTATATGTTTAATCAGGTAACTAGAAAGTCTTCGGAGTTACTGCGGCTGTCAATAAAACATGGTATTCAAACCAAATACGTAAGGTCACTTTTTAAATATTAGTCAAGCGTATAGCTTTGGTTTCACCTGATGGATCGATCTTCAGAATGAGGTCTAGTCTTCTCACCTGGTGTTCAAGGCCTCAGTGATGTCAGTCTTTCCTGTCACTGGCCTGGCATAGTCCATTTGTTTGAATACCTTTATTATCTGTAGCCACCAAGACAAAATCCCAGCCATCCTTCACATCCACCTGGGGGCCACCCCTTGGGTTCCGTTTTATAATCCCTTTGTCACAAGTGACCCCTTGTCACACCTGTACCCCTCAGATGCCTTTCCCTGTCTTTGCTTTTATGTGTCTTTTATAAACCGTACCAGATGACAACCAGCTGGAAGATAAGTTTCTGTTACACATTTTCTTATGACCTAATTGACCCTTTTTGCAATGCTCGGTGCCGAGTCATGTTTAAGTCAATAAAGAAACAAATGTAAAGCCTTGCTGGCAGGGCTTGGTGATACAGAAAAGTGCTAAATAAGTGGTTCACACTCCCGTGCAGGGAGGCATTGATTCTGCCCAGCTGGAGTGCTCAGGGACGGCTTTACCAAGCAATTGGGATTGAGTTTGTATAGAATTTGGATACGCAAAGAGGAAGAGATGGCGCAGCATGTTTATATGATGTCGTTTTATGTATTATCATTCATTCCAAGTTTTAAAAACATTCCCCTCAGGTTAGTTTTCCATTAAAATTTTATTTTTCTCAGTTCGAAAAGCATTTTAGGAGGCCTTGGTGAATAAGTGTTAAGAGTTTGAATTCATTGAAGTGTTTTGAAATGCGAACAAATGTCAAAAATAATTTTGTTGATCAATTTGCTAAATGCTTTTTTTTTTTTTGCATTTTCATTGTAGATGCCTCTCAATCTTACCAATGCTGTGGCCACAGCCAGGCAGTTACTGGCGTACACTGTGGAAGCAGCCAACTTTTCTGACAAGATGGATGTTATATTTGTGGCTGAAATGATAGAAAAATTTGGAAGATTTACCAAAGAGGAAAAATCAAAAGAGGTATCTTTCTGGTTCCAAGTGGGTTGCATATCGCAAGTCAACGAATGGTCACGTGGTAGATAGTCTTAAATCTTTATTTTTAAAGCCTATTTATGTTTGCTATATTTGAACTAAATAAACATACTTTTCACATCACAAATTGTCATTGAGAAATTCATAATCTATCTGTTAGTGACCTTGTGTTGAGAGGCCTAGAGGAGACCTATCCATTCTTAGAAATCGAGGTGCTGCGATCCAGTGTAGCCGGCCGGGAGAAAGAGGGTTGCTCCTTGCCGTGGGCCAGCCAGGGCTGCCTGTGCCGGGTTTCCCAGGTTCCTCTTCACAAAGCCCTCTGCCCGCTCTTCTTAATAAGGTTTGGTCACCCAGATTGTGTGTGACGCTGCTTAATTCCTTTTGTAAGGTCCTGGAGAAATGCATGTCTGTTTTAGGAACTTTCTTGGAACTTCAAATGATTGGAATATACAAGTTATGGAAATTTAGTGTCTTTGCAAAGTCATGCATTTTAAGTCCCTTTTTAAAACCGATGACTTGGTGCCCACGTGATACCCTGTAGGGGGAAACATGGACAACAGCAGTGTCCAGAATGAATGAGCAGCAAATCATGCTTTGAATGAGTTTAAGATGGAGATTAACATATTCTTAAGCCTTAAGTTTCCAGCTATGTGAGAACTTTGTATATACTGTTTCTTTTGTGATGTAATTATTTAGACAGAAGTGAATTTTAGGGGTAGAAGAAACCTAGGTCAAGTCATAAACCGAAGCCTAAATAAAATGAAATGATTTTTCCCAAGGTTATACTCCTAGGTTAGGGCAGGGCTGAAAACAGAGGCCAAGAACCTTGGCTGTCTAATCCAGGTTTCCTGCAGTTTCACGTTTACCTTCTAGTACAATGTTGCCCCGCCGTGCTGCTCCAAGAGCACTCAGTATCCGTCTGTGGGGAAAGTGCTGTGCTGAACAGACTCTATATGTAGGACATCTCACATTCACGAATACGTCAAAACATAGAAAAACGAAGCCTTGTTTTCCTTCGTCATTTAAGCAAGGAATTTTTTTGGTACAATTTCTTCCATTTTGGAGATAAGTTTTGGAAGCGCAGCCGCAGTGTGTTAGGTGCTGTACCTGACATGATGTAGCTGTTAACGGAAGGAAAATAGACACAGGTACGTACAGAGGACTCAGGCAAACTCACCACTTGGTAATGAGATAACGTTTCAGTGTTGTTATCTGAACTTCAGACCACAATTTTGTAATGAGCTCTCCTGCTTTCTGACTGTGTCTCTGGGCCACAGCCTGCTCCCTGTGGTAAGTTTTCTCTGCCGTGGGAGAAGCTGCCTGGATTCTGGCTCTGGGGTAATTCTGCTCTCTGTTGTTGAGTCTAATCACAGGTTAGCTGCCCACATGATTACAAGTCATTCGTGGAAGTGGGATGTTCTGAGTCACTAAAGTAATTGGAATGACATTTGGAATGTGCACATCGAAACAGATTTTGCCACCGTACAGTGTATATTTATCCCGTGCCTCCCTGTTTCGAGGGCCTTTGCTCACCCTCCAGGTCGTGCAGAGCACTGTGGTGCCCAGAGGTGTGCATTTCACTGTGTTTGCTAGTGTGTGGTGTGTCTGGTCCGCTGCTTTGGAATGTGCTTTGGGAACAGTGTCTTGTTGCTGGCTGAAAGCAAACTTGGTTTCATGAGTCATTCGTCAACCTTGGGCCCTTTGCTTTAAAAATGGGAATGACCCTTGTCCTGCTTGACTTGCAAAGTGAGTGCACAAGTGAGACGATACAGGTGAAACCATTTTTCTACAGTGGCTGCAAAGCTAGGACGTAATTTTATAGGGTTAGGAAATTTAACATTCTGATGATCTCAGAAGCTAAGAATGAGGTCCTTAAAAAGGTCAATGTTTTAGTTACTGCTCTAAAAACTTACAGTTTGTTGTAGAGTTCTGTCACTTTCACCGGTTGCTGTGGAAGGTAAAGTTTGAATTACAGTATCTTTGGAAACAAACGATGGCCACGAATTATTAAGTATAAACAGGAGAAACAGAGGAAAATATTCAGGATTGGAAAACTGAAATATAGATGCAGTATTACTCATGTTGCAATGACAGACATCCTGTCTGGTTCTCTGGAAAGTTAAACTGAAGGCCATACCTTTTGCCGTTTATTAGGATTGGGAAACGAAATCAGGAGGGCTGAGGAAGGCCATTACTACAGCATAAACCTAGGCTCAGGTATCCTAAAATGCACTTAGCTCAATTGGACAAATAATTAAATTGATTTTTGTTATATGTCCAAAAAGTGACTCTCCTGTGGATAATGTCATGGCTGAAATATTGTGAACAGTTGCCTTTCAACCTGGGATCGAATTGCGCCCGCACAAGCTGGTATCTGGCGGGTAGAGTGGGAGAGTTGCCTTTCAACCTGGGATCGAATCGTGCCCATACGAGCTGGTATTCGGCGAGTAGGGTGGGCACTAAAAGCTGTCACACTGCCGGGCCTAAGTGGTGAGTTTAGTGGGGTCTTAAAAAACAGCTGAAGGTTGTCTGTCAGGCAGCATAAGCATCTGTTCCATATTTCGGAGAGTGATGAAAACATTATGCCTCTATTTCAGTAGATGAGAATTAGGTTGCCTCATTTCAGTGATGACATTAGGTTGTATTTGAGTCCCCTTCCTGTGCTCCAGGTGAGAAATGGCAGTGAGGCATGCACCTGACACTAGTTTACTACGGAGGTCATTTGGCACGTTTTTATGTGCAGGCTTAAAGAAATGTATAAAGTTCATTTTTTCATTTTAAAATGAATAAATTTAAAATTGGCTGTTATGTTTCTTGTTTATTTTCCACGTTTCTGATTTTTTTCTTCATCTTGTCAGACTTTTCTGTATCGTTCAGCTTTTCAAAGACCCAGCTTGCTGGCTTTGTGGGTCCGTTCCTGAACACTGTTTCTCAAATTTGACCCTGCAACGTTATCACCTGGAGGGTTTGCTGAACAAAGTTTGCAGGGGGCCCCGAGAATTTGAGTGTCTAGTGAGATTCCAGGGGATGCTGGGGCGGCGTGTCTGTGAGAAAGGCAGAGGCTTCGAGAACCACTATGGTATCTTCGTATTCAATAGTTACCTAGTTTAAAATTTCTTCCTTTGGGCTTAACTTTCTAATAGCTTTTTAGAAAATTTTTATTGGAAAATTGTAAAAGTATAGGAGAGAGAATGTTTTTGTTAATATCTGTGTTATACCTTTCACCTTCAACAGTTTTCAGTATTTACCAGTCTAACTTAATTTATCCATTTATTTCCTTTACCCTCCATCCCTCCCTCAGCTTCCTTCCTCCCACCCTTCCTTCCTCTCTCTCTCCCTCTTTCCCTTCCTCCCTCCACCTTCCTCCTTTTATTTTCTTTCTTTCTCTGGATCATTTAATAGTGAATTCTGTATGTCATATTTTATCCATAATTTTTCAGCAATATAAGGAACTTTAAAATAGAACCATGACATTGTTGTTATGGCACCAAAATGAGCCCTTATGTCTATGTCCTTACTGAATATCATCAGCTATTTAGTCCATGTTCAGTTTTCCTTGATTATGTGGTTTGTTTTTTGGGTTTTTTTTTTTTTTGTTTTGTTTTTTTGATGTAAACCTTATTTCTGGTTGCCTCATTTAGTATGTGGGATTTTGTAGACAGTTATATCACCAGAAAAGAACAATCGGTTTTTCTGCTCCTGTATAAAATGCTTTTGTTTTCGTTCTGGCTATGCATGGGCGGTGCAGATACTAACGGGAATGGTCCAGTTTATCATGATCAGGGCTGACACTTGTTTGATTGGCCAAGCCCCAAGGGTCAGTACCACGGTAACAGGTTGCTTTGACATGAGTTCTCAACTTGAAGTTTTTCACACCATGGAAGTCATGTGAAGTCTGACTTCAGGCCTGTGTGAAGGTCAGTTGGAGTTTACAAGTTGTTGGGAAGTGACGTTTTACCTCCTCCTCCCTTGGGCCAAGGTCAAGACAGGCACATTTCAAGTTTCCTCGCTGCCCCCTTTCTCTGCATGGCTGATTGCCCTGACCCTGAGGTATCCTGGTCTGTTATCAGCCTCATGCACTAATCTTCTCCCATAAGGCTGTTGGTGGGTCCCAGGCCCTGTGCGGATGTCACGGCCCAGTCACGACATGGCCCCTGGTCTGCTGGGTTCATCCCCAGAGTCTCCATGTTGGCCTTTGGAGGAGTCTTTGTTTCCTGCCAGGTCATCGGTGCATTTAAAAAGAATGGGGGTACCGGGTGGAGGGGGATAAAGGAGTTAAAAAATGAGACAACTGTAATAGCATAATCAATAAAATATACTTTAAAAAATGAAGTAAAAGAAAAGATAACTTTTTCTCTTCAGTATTTTTCTCTTTTAGCAGGAGAATTGTCCAGAGTACTTAGTTTGCTGTTCTACCAGAGAGGGAGATATGCACATACGTTTTTGTAATCAGAAAAAAGCAAAATGTGCTTCCGGGGGGACAAGTGGAGGAACCGTAGACATTAAGCTTTTCCAGGTGTTGTGAGGATATGGCTGAGGTCTGTGCCCATGAAATCCTGCCTCTCTTGACTGGTGTGTCTCACATGTTGTGTGACTTTGCCACAAAAGCACCTTCATTTACCTGGAGGAAATAGTCCCCTTTCTGTTGATAATTGTAAAATTACCTTCATTGCCTTGACTAGAAACATATCAAGAATCAACTGTTCCCAGCCATAGCAGCTCTGCCATTGAAACATATTTTTAACTTGTCTGTGTCTCTTTTCTCTCTCTCCGTCTCTCTCTTTTAAATCGTTACCTGAGGATATGTGTATTGAGTTTAGAGAGCGAGGAAGAGAGAGAGAAGGAGAGGGAGAGAAACAGTGACAGGTGGCCTCCGGTACACACCACGACTGGGGGACTGGGGATCAAACCTGCAGCCCTTCGGTATACAGGGCGATGCTCCAACCAACCGAGCCACCTGGCCAAGGCTCTTTGTCTTCTCTTATGTCTGTATTTCCTACACTATGGGTAATTATTTAATAACAATTACAAATAATTATTTTAGCCCTGGCTGGTGTGGCTTAGTGGGTTGAGGGGGTTGAATGTTGGTGGCCTGCTAACAGAAAGGTGTCCAGTTTGATTCCCGGTCAGGGCACGTGCCTGGGTTGTACGCCCTCCACTCAGCGGGGCTGCAGGTCCCCAGTGGAGGGTGCAGGAGAGGCAACCACACATTGATGTCTCTCTCTTTCTCCCTCCCTTCCCCGCTCTCTAAAAAAAAAAAGTAAAATAAAATCTTTAAAATAAAATAAAATAATTATTTTAAAAATTTTTGTTACGCTTCCTCAAATACTTTCTGGAAGGTAATGAGGAATAAATACAACATTATTCTCAGCATCTCATGTTTCCCCTCTTCCCTCCTCTCCTGTTTCTCCAGTTCCACCTTTATCATCTTCCTCCTCCTTCTCTTTACCTCTGCGCCTCAGTAAAACCGGAGGCTTACTGTTCGCCATGGGTCCTGATGGTTATCCCAAGGAGACCTCTCGTTGACTATCAGCAGCTCCCCTGAGCCAGCTGCCGAGAAGCCAGTAGTGGGGTCCTGACTCCCTCAGGACCCTGGCGCTTGTATGTATGACATACATACACTTTCAAAACATGACTTTCACAAAAGAGCAGTTTCATTGTTAAAAGTAATCAAGATAATAACATACCATAAGAGGGGCGCCGTCTGAATATGCTAATTTGTAACTAGGAGAAAATAATGAAGAATCTTGAACTTTCATAATATCAGCTGCTATTATGGTTATTATTTAGTTAAGCTGGTGCTACACGTCAATTCCTGTGGTTCCCGTTTCCATCTTAGCGGTCCCAGAGCAGCTGCCTGGCTTGCCGCTGCACACACTCACACTTGTGTCTGCAGTTCTTGCTTAGACTCAACAAGGGTACCCCCTGCTGCCTCAGGCTTGAAAGTGGAAGTGTGGGGAGGGGTCTAAAGAGGTCTAGATTCCTTGGTTTCTCTCAAAAAAAAAAAAAGACGTGGATTGCTTAATGAAGGTATTTGTGTTCTGTTTGCTTTTTATTTCCTCCTAATTTACTGTGGAATGAGATGTTTTAAGCACCTTTCATAGTGTTCTTGCTCTCATTTTACAGATGAGCAGCCCTAGTCTTGGAGAGGCTAATAAGTTGCTCATGGACATCTGACCTGTGACAGAGTTGAAATTCTAACCCAGGAATATTTAACTCCCAGACACGTACACATTCTGCCTTCACTATTACATTTTACTCCTGCTACATTAAAATGAAATATCATCAAGTTTAGTTCATGTAGTATCTTCTGTATTTCATATGGTAGCCTGTCAAATTCATGAAATTTACTGATGATTTTGGTCTAATTTTGACTAGAATTCCACACATACCTACAAGAGTGTGCAAAAGTAGGTTTACCATTGTGACTACGTGAAGCGCAGTTTTTTCAGCTATTGTAATTATCATAACCTGCGTGTCTTTTTCCATGTGAACAACTTGTGCCCACCCATGTACTGAGAAGAACAAGAACTATTCTGTCTCTTAAAACAGATGACATTTAACATTTTCATTGTTATTAATGTGGCATTTTCATCCTTTACCCTTTATCTGCGATCCGGCTGTTCACACATTTATTCATTTCATCCTGGCCGTGTAGTGGGACAGGTGGCTGAGCAGGTGCGTGATTCCTTCTGACCTTCTGTGGCTGGAATGGCCTTCTAGGAATGAGGTCAAGGGGACATAAAGGCTTTGGAATGCTGGCTGCAGTTTTTAAGCTCTCTTTGTCAGGTTTCAGGAGTACGTTTTTAGTCCAGTGTGATTTTTCACGCGCTGTTATTCCTTTTGTGTCCTTTTTTGTCATTATGACGGATTCGGAACTGCTTCCGTAACCCAGCTACACAAGCATACAGAATTTTATGATCACCTGTTCTGGCATCAAATCTTTTTCCTTAGTTCTTAGCCATTTAGAATGAAATAACGAGAAACATTGCTTCTGCCCAGCTAAGACCATCTCTCTAGTCAACTGCATACCTTCTTAGAGCTATTTCTTTACTTTATAATTTTTAACACCTTAAATTCCATTACTGGCATCATCGAGCAAGCCACAGGAGGTCTTTGATCATATAATAAGTCATCCTTTTTCAGTAGAGATGCTGTATCCATCAGGTCTCACGTTGTATCTCCATAAAGTTCGTGCATGTAAAACCTTGAGTCTGTTAGTAATTGTGCTAATCTGTAAATGCTTCCTTAGAGTAGAATCAGTATTTTCCTGCAGTTTTTCTTTTAAGTTTTTGCAGCCAATGGGAATTTCTTTTTTTGAGAGCCAGGAGCCTATTTTACCGTATTTATTTTTTTATGAACGTTTGAAATGACAATAGTAAAGAAATAATAAAGAAAAACTTAGCCACATTATTTCAGCTACTCTGAATTCCTGTTGAGAGGTGATGGTTATTTTTCTTATTGCTGTGTAGACAGCTGGCTGATAGATGTAGTAATTGACCTACTGGAGACCCTACCCTTCTTCATAACTTCAGAAATAAGGACTTCCGTCGGAATGAAATTCAACCCCGTGCCTATTTACTCGGATCAGCGCTGGGGTGCTAGTGTCTCATGGATTGTGCAGACAGGCTGGGGATTCTGCAGAGCTTCATTATAGGCTCTTCCTAATTCTCTGTCAGTGGATGCTATTCATTTCTTGGGTTTGGGGGAAATGCCCTTTGCCAGTGTGTGATTCCACTAAAATAAGGTGTTTGAATTAAATTCCATTATTCTTCATCATATGTTCCTCTGCTTATTTTTTTATTGCAGTTATAATGTAAATCGCTTTTTAAAAATGCATTTATTTCATATTTTCCTCACTAAATTGTAAGCTCCAAAATAGAGCTTGTGTGTGTTTTCCACTGTTCAGGACCGTGTCTGTCTCACCTGGGTCCTCGGGAACTATTTAGCCAGTGAGTGAGTGAATGTCGTACCCCATCGGCTTTTCTACCAGGGTTATAATGTGAGTGAGGGTATAAATATAAGTAGGACATTGAGTTGCCCCTGCCCTCGAGGTGCTTGCATTGAAAATAAAATAAGGAAAGAATTGTGATATACTTAGTGAAGGGCAGTGCAAAGTCAGTAAACAGATTTTTTTAATTGGATGAGGTGGCAGGGTGAGGAGGAAGAGGCAGTGTTGCTGGACGCATTGGACCAGTTTAAATATGAACACAGACTTTAAAACTGCCCCTTCCTAACACTTCTAGAGCCTGTACTTGTCAAAGAGGGCCTACATTGTGATTCAAGTGGCAAAAAAAAAAAAGGAGCAATAAAATTACAAGGCGAGCTCGCATTGTTTGAGTGCTTGCCACATGCCAGGCATGGTTTCAGGAGCCTTATGTGTGTTAATGGAACTTAATCTGCACAGTATTCGGAACAGACAGGATAGTTATTATCCACATTATACAAATAAAGGCAGGTACAAGAGGTTAAGTGGCCAGCGCAGCTAGGGATCAGGGTTTGAAGGCCTGTTCTTCACCCTGGTTCTTAACAGTAGTTACTTCACCCCGTGGTGCCATGGTTGGTATCTGGTGGGATTCCACAGGCCTGTCTTTGTGAAGGACTCTGGGTGGGATAGACTGAATTTTCTCCAAACCCACCTCAACCCTCCTAATTATACATCCTGGGAAGACCAGTGAATGCAGAACGGGTTGGGAAGCTCGCCTGGGATCTTCTGCGATGATCAAAAGACTTCTGCCCAAACAGCCTTGGCTTTCAGGCTCGGCTGTGGGGCCTCACACCTTTGATGCGTACATCTTGATTAGAGAGCCAGCCAGCTTCGAAATCCTCTGATCCCACCCCTGGAATGCTTTTGTTGTTCTTTCCACTGTAGATCTCCCTCTCACTGAACATTTTGCTCGATACCAACCCCCCTTGACACCAGTCTGTCTCATTAGCCCTGCATGTTCAATGCATTTCTCTGACACAGGGCGCACGAGTCACCACCAACAGCAGTCCATGGGCTTTTCACTGGCACTGCTGACAGATGCTTACATCTGTTAATTATGAACTGAGCTAATGGGAAGAATTCAGTAAGAGTTCTTTTCATTAGGTCAGTTTATAACTTAATAAAACAAGCAATGCAAAAGTGAGCATCTCCTCAGATCCATTCATTTCATGGCCCTGGGTCGCAAAGGGGAGCGCAGGTTCATTCGAGGTAGAGGAAGCTGCGTGTGCAAAGACACGTGATGGCCCTGCATAGCTGGGGAACTTCCTGAGGTTGGACACATCTAGAGATTTGAATAGCACCAGTTTATGAAGAGCTGGGCCGTGGATATTTCTTAATAATAATACTAAGCTAACACACACAAAGTAGTGTGCTCAGTGCTTTTCTACACAGAGTTTAGATCTTTTTATTTGGGGGTCATGTGATATCTTTTCCCTTTCTTGATTTGAGTACCGCATGCCAATCTTTTCACAAATGATTTGGTGGTTATTTAAGTGTACATTGTTTGTCCCTAAATATTACCAAAAGACCACAACCGAATGAGCTGTTCATGTCCACAGAGGGTTTCCACGGAAGCAAGTACAGTGCCTGGTGGGTTTTCATTGGACAGTCGAGGCCGCGGGCCTGTCTCGGGGTATCATGAGGATTCGGACGGTGTAAAACATTCTGCATTATCTGCTGCTTTTCTCCCCTGGTGCCTGCCAGCTTGGGGACGTGATGGTCGACATCGCAAGCAACATCATGCTGGCCGACGAGCGCGTCCTGTGGCTGGCGCAGCGGGAGGCAAAAGCCTGCAGCAGGGTTGTCCGGTGCCTCCAGCGGATCGCGACCCACCGACTAGCCAACGGAGCGCATGTTTATTCCACAGTAAGTGTGCCATTATCCTAGAACTCTGAGAAAATAAGTCGTAGGCATAGAAAAACAATTAAGGGGACTTGGTGTACATATGGTACTTAGAAGGATGCCCTGCCTGTGGAGTAGGCATGGACTTAACCAGCCTTAAAGACGGGAAGAGACGTTGCGTGGCCCTTAGACATTACAGTAAATTCTGTCATCTTCCTGCCTGGGAAAGGCTGTCCCTTCCTGTGCCCGTGGTCCAGATGGTGGGCGTGCTGCTGGCCGTCCTGCAGGCGTGGGTGTGCCGACGGTGGCAGTGTGTCCTACATTTGGCGGACCCTTGAGTTGAGTATCACTCTTGAGTTTCTTAAAATTGTTGGGTCAGGTGCCATCTTTTTCAGGTGATTTTACAGCTTAATTTCAACAGCTATTTAGACTAGTACCTCCCTTCCTTTCATTTTTTTATTTTTTAATAGAATTTATTGGGTGGTATTGGCTAATAAAACTAGATAGGTTTTAGCATACAATTCTTCGTTCCATCATCTGTATATTGTATTGCGTGTTCGCCACCCTAAGTCAAATCTCCTTTTATTACCACGTATTGCCCCGGACCCTCTCCTACCTCCCCCACCCCCTTTCTCTCTGGCCATCGCCATACTCTTGACTGTGTATACTGTGTACTATGTATATGAGATTTTTTTTTTTTTTGCTTAGTCCCTTCACTTTTTTATGTAGCCCTCCAACCTCACCTCTGACAGCGTCAGTCTGTTCTCGGTATCTATGAGTGTTTATATTTTCCTAGTTTATTTCGTTTAGTAGATTTCACATATAAGTGAGATCATATGGTATCTGTCTTTCTCTGACTGGCTTATTTCACTGAGCACAATGTTCTCCAGGTCCATCTATGATGTTGCAAAAGGTAAGATTTCCTTCCTTGTTAAGACTGAGTAGAGTATTCGTTGTGTAAATGTACCACAGCTTTTTTATCCACTAATGTGCTGATTGGCACTGGGGTTGCTCCCAAAGCTTGGCTGTTCTAAGTAATGCTGCCAAAAACATAGGGGTACATTATATTCTTTCAAAGTAGTGTTTCAGGTTTCTCTGGATATATTCCCAGACGTGGCATCGCTGGGTCATAGGCAGTTCCATTTTTAATTTTTTGAGGTAACCCCGTACTGCATTCCACAGTGACTGCGCCAGTCTGTGTTCTGCACCAACAGTGCTCTAGGGCTCCCTTTTCTCCTCATCCTCTCTGGCACTCGTTGTTTGCTGATTTATTAATTAATGACGGCCATTGTGACCGGTGTGAGGTGATATCTCATGGTGGTTTTAGTGTGCGTATCTCTGGTGATTAGCAGCAGTGAATATCTTTGCATTTGCCTATTGGCCATCTGTATGTCTGTTCAGGTCCTTTGACAATTTTTAAATTTGATTATTTGTTTTTTTTTGGTATTGAGTTGTGTACTTTCTTTATGAATTTTGAATATTAACATCTTATCAGATATATCATTGCGAATATGTTGTTCCACTCAGTCTCTTAAAATTTTCTGAGTACAGGTCTTTTACATCCTTGGTGTTTTTCCTAGGTAATTTTTGGGGGGTGCAGTTGTGCATGGAATTGTTTTCTTAGTTTCCCTCTCTGGTAGTTCAGTATTAGTGTATATAAATGCAACTGATTTCTGTACATTTATTTTGTATAATGCTACTTTTCTGAATTTATTTATCAATTTTAGTAGTTTTTTTGGTGGAATTTAAATAGAGCATAATGACAGAGCACCTGTGGCATGAGTCCGTGTACAGTTTTTATCTGTGCAGCTTAATACAAAGAGTTAACTAGAACGTCCCGTGAAAGAAAAAAGTGAATTATGTCATGAAGTGCTGAACAAGGCGACTTTTGAGTACATCTTCCAAACCCCTATTACCCTTTCTGTACTGTGATCAGTGACGGGAGTGTACTGCTATCTCTGGCTGATTTTTTCTATAGCACCCCTCCATTTTTAGCTCACAGTTTTCTGCACAGTGTTCTTTAACTTATTTTTAATTGACTTTTAATTTGTCTGATCTTCCACACTTCATGACCTGTTCTTTTCCTCTTCACTGGTATCTTTCTATTTTGGGGACATCCTTTTGTTTCCAGCATGTTTTTTTTTTTTTTTTTTTTTTAATTCTGCCATCAATGGACATAGAGTCTTTGTTTTATAAGAACCTGAGTTCTTGGTTTAGTAAGAACCTGAGTTCTCTTTAACTTATGTGCTGTGTCTCATGTTTGAAAATTCTTCGAAAGGGCTTTTCTTTGCATTTTATAAATCTTCTGTACCTTCTGTGTGGTGGACTTTTGTAGTATTCGCCCAACATCGCCCTGGAAGCGTATGTCATCAAGGCCACCGGCTTCTCCGGGATGACGTGCACTGTGTTCCAGAAGGTGGCCACTGCCGACCGCACAGGCCTTTCCGACTACGGGAGGCGGGATCCGGATGGAAACCTGGACAAGCAGCTGAGCTTTAAGTGCAATGTGTCCAATACCTTCTCCAGCCTGGCCCTGAAGGTATGTTGTGGGCTGTCACAGTTACACTAGAATACCCAAAATGTTTTGCTTTGCAAAATAACATTAGAAGTCATTTTGGGGGAGAGGTTGTTGGTATTCCTTTTTCTGTTTTGTCTTTTTTTTAAATAAATTCAGACCAGAAAGGGACACGTTATGACTTTCACGGGCCTAGGCATTTTTGCCCTTTAGACTCCTTTCTCCACACAAAAATATCAAAGTTCTATTTTACGACTGCAGTGGTAAGAAGATGAATATATTAATGTTGCATATTAAAACATTTTCTTTGACCTTAAATTTCATTTTTATTGCTCCTGATTTTCAAGACATGAAAGTATTCGGTGCCCTTGGCTTTGTGCCTGCTGGACCTAATGGAAAATTGGCCTTGAGACAGGGCTGTTAATCAGACAACCCGTATATCAAGAATTTTGGCAAGGAAGTCAAACATGATATGTCTTCAGAAAACAAGTGTTTTATTACAGTGAGCCAAATTAAGAGCATTGTTATTGATTTTTAAAATTTGGGGTTTACAAATGTTTCATTAAAGTACATTAAAGCAAGTAGTGGAGGTATAATCCAGCCCCTAACGGAACCACATTTTTTTCCGTTTGCTTGGTGTGGCCATGGGTCACTGTGTGCTCTGTGGATTTTAATTACTAAGTGGTTTCTTTGTTTCTGTCATTTTTGAAGTACATCACAAACAGGATTACAGTCACTTTGATGGCTGCATAATAATTGATCAATTAGGTGTTAGGTGTTGATGCATTGTGGGACTCAATAAATATTGGATGAATGAATGAAAGAAAAATTAATGTATTTCGTCATACATTACCTGGCGACCTCCATAGGAAAAGCTACTTTGCTAAATTTAGAAGCACCCATTCCCCCCACCATGCATGACAGTGTCAACTAGGTCAGAATGTCTAGTGATCCCATAGTTGCTTGGTTCCATATGCTCAGAGGAAAAGTGTCAGTATGTATTTGATATTCTTCTCTCTGTGAGAGTACTCGATGCACCCAGCCGCGCTGCTGTAGACGTTCTCCTTTCCTCGCTACATTTTTTATTGGTGAAAACGTACCACCAAAGGAATGGAGACAGCAGCACACAGAAGCCCTTGAGAGAAAGGCGAGTGTCTTTGAGGAGCACTTAAAATTGATGAATCCTTCTATCTGAGGGGATCGTCATTGGTAGAAAGGGATTAAAAAATGGTGAAACCCTATGCATTTAATCAATTTCACAAACCTGCCCCTCTGGGTGAGAAAAGTTTCTCCTTTCTAAAGTAGAAAGCTTTAAATGAACACTCAAACTTGTCAATCTTGTACTGTTCTACTCTTTTGATCATCTTGTGGCTAGAAGCCAAGGACACATTACACTGACATCCGTGCTTCATATATGGGCATGATTCAACTGAGTGAAAGAGGAGTGTCTTTCGTGACACAAAATTAGTTAAATAGTTTAATGTCAACAGCTCAAAATGCTTTAGCATGTTAACAGGAAACTTTGTATCTTAAACTTTATACTAGGATAATGTGTATGGTTTGTGTGTGTGTGTTTTAGTGCCTTGAATATAGCACTAACTACAGAACTCGAACATCCAATAATTGACCTACTCCCCTTCAGTGGGAAAATATGCCAGCACAGGAAGTTAAACCCATAAAAACACAGTCCTTATCAATATAGGAGCCTTACTTGGATTGCTTTCTCCATGTTTCTTGCATCCTTCTCTGTTTACTTACCATCACAGCCTGGTTTGGAGGGACTTCCATCCTATGTTGACCAAACCATTGTTGCCTATTGAGTCTCTGTGTCTCCAGGCTGTTCCTTAAAAGTTCATCCTTCTCATATAGATCAGTCTACCTAGGGCTGCTGTTTGGCCAACAAGTACGGATGCAACCATGCCACTTAGTAAATTATTGAAGTATTTCCTCACCTTTCCAAGTATCTGCTGCCACAGTCCCCTGAGCACCTCTGCAGCCCTGCTGGCCCTTCTCCTGGGGACACCGCCCCGATGTGTTCATGCCTGGGGGACAGAGGGCTCTCAGAGCCTCCCGCTCTGTGGGGGTCGTTCTGATGGTCAGTGTGTGCATCACTTCAGGGTGTTCTAGTGTCCGCATTATCCTAGATCCGCCCAATGTGGAAATTGACCTCCTACCTCCCCTGATAAATGCTTCCTGTCTCTCTGTAGGCTGGCTTTCGGGGGAGTTCATCATTTGGCGTTTATCCCTTGCTCCATGTCTCTTCCTACGTCCTCTTCCTTTTGTCCAGTGACAGCAAACGTCCTTTGCTTTCTCTCCCAGTCACTGGCCATTCTCAGGCCAGGCTCATGTTAAGTCATCTGCTAGAATTTCCTCCTCCTCCTCTCCTTCCCTCCCCAGCTCCATGGTTGTGTGTTAACACGTAGCAGAAATGTCACCCTCAAGGAGTCTTAGCTGACTGCATCTTGTCTGTCCTTACCTCTTCCATCCTATGTCCTCTTCCTCACTCTGCCCCTAACCCTCTGCTCATCTCTCTGTCCTCACATGTCACACATGGGACCGGAGGGGTTTCCCACCTCCCACACTGGACTGAGGGCAGAGCTAGTGCTGAAGCAATTGATGATTCCAGTGCCTGACCCCATGTGTCTGGCCAGTTTGTCACCCAACCCGCAAAGCACCAAATAAAATACTTTCATAACCAAATACTTTCTCCCACCATTGGTGGCATAATTCAGATATGTTAATGTTACAATATGTTACCTGTTTTTGACGTACTCCTAAAAGCTTTTGGAAATTTTTGGTGTTTTGAATTTAGCTGTATTGTATCCAGAAAGAACCAGTTCTTTAAACCTTTCTTGTCTGTAATTTAGAAATTGGATTTTCTCTACATTTCTCCTGTTTCCCTCATGGCAGACTTGTAGGGCTTCAGTCCAAGTGAAGTCCTTTGAATTTCCCAGACCAGTTATGTATGTCGTTTTGCTTTCTGCCCTTTTCTGAGCCCTCAGGACCACCCCTGTCTGGGGACCTTCCTGCTGCCCTCCCTGTAAGGGTTCTTCCTCAGAGTTCTTCGCAGCCTGTTAGTCCCACGGTGCTTTGCTCATCCTCCAGAGTAATTGGAGGCTGATGTGATGGTGAGTTGAGGTATAGGGAGAGAGGAAATGGAAATGGTGACTAAGAGTGTGGTCTTTCTGCAGCCAGACAGCCTAGATTCACATTCCGCTGTCCCAGGTAACTGCTGTGCAAGCTTGGGCAAGTACTTAACCTCTCTGATGTTCGTTCCTCTTCCGTTCCATAGGGTCATGACATGGTATACTCAAAGGGTTATTAAGAGGATTAAGTGAGGCACATGTATAGACATTTACAACAGGGCCTGGCACAGAGTAAGCATGGAATAAATGTTAGTTCTTTTTATTATTGTTTTTTTATTATTGCGGTCTCTCTCTTGTTAAATTGTGAATATTGGAGGGCAGGCGCAGGGCTCATTTCATCGTGTGTCTAGATTCTGCTCAGTGTTGACACAGAGGAATGAAACATTCAGTAAATGTTGTTGGCTAAAAATTAACAGTTATACTTAATTAGTAAAGAAAGTCAGTTAAAAAATTAATTCTTTAGGCAAACATAATCCCTGTTAATCTTTAGCAGTGAGATAATCAGAAGGTGGTCTGCAGTTCAAAACTAATTATACATAAGAAAATAATTAGGATGTGTCATTTTATCTATCTGTTTAAAATTGAGTGTGTAGCTAGTCAAGAAAACATGGAGAAATTGGTATTTTATTCTTTTCAATCAGGTGGCTCTTTGACTCTCTCTAATTTTATTGTCAGAATTCTATAGACTTAAACCAATTAGGATTTTAGGAACATTTAATTTATTAATTACATGGGGGTAGGACTCCAGATTGTTCTGTAAGGAATGATGTTCAAATCTAGAGGCATTGAGTTAACATTGCCTGTGGTACTTAATGTTTTCTTCCTAGCTTAATGCCATTGTAAGTAGAGACGTATACCTGAATTGAGCAAACGAATTCATAAGGGCTCTATGATAACATTGATTTCATGTGTGTTTATCCTTTGCCAGTTTTCAGTATTGAGATTGATACTGGAATTGTAGAAGAAACCCGTGATGAGGTTCTGGATCACTGTGGACAGTCAGTGACATCCTTGTCTGTGTCCCCAGCCTCCAGATGACCCCCAGCCTCCACATGGCGGGAGCAATGATAATAAAAATACCACCCACGGCTCCGTAGCCTTCTGTTCCTGCCGTGGCCGTGGTTCCCGTGGCCCTCACATCCATGTGTTGGGAAGAGCAGGAGCTGAGTTTGGCGGAGGAGGCCCAGAGAGGGAAAGGGAACCGGGCAGAGTGTCAGGCAGCCACGAAGCGGTGATGCTGGGACCCTAGTCCCACTTCTTTGTTTCAAGTCCCATGTTCCTTTCCTCGTGGGTGGCATGTAAGCTTTCAGGAATAAATATTAGACACCAAAAACATGTCTTTCTGGAGGATTTTCAGAGAAATCTTCCTCATTTATCCGCTATAATTCATGTATTTCTATCTGTTTCCATTGCTGTAATCCACACTATAAAAATAAATATACTTTTAAATGAAATTATAAACTCTGTTGCCCTTCACTTCAGGCCAAGTGGCAAAAGGCACAATCATGATAAATGTAAAAAAGTTAAATGAGCTTTTCTCAGTGATTTTTTAAAATTAGATTTTAACCTTTTCATGATAAATGACCAACACTTCTTTCAAAAATTAAATATATAGGTATCATATTCTTACTATAAAACTCTAAACATGATGGATCCAGCTGACGTTTGCTTCTCCGGCACCCCTAGGCTACCCGCCCCTCCTCACAGGAACCTGCCATTACTATTTAGTAGTATTTTTTATTGCACTCAGCAGGATGGTGTGGAGGCCAGAGGCATCGGACACCCTTGGCGGGAGCTCTCATCTCTCCGTGTGCTGTCCGTACCCCTGGGTCTTTAAAAATTGTTGTTGTCCTTTGGTTGGTCTTACAGGTTTAAACTTCTGAAGCAAAAGTTTTTGGACTTCTGGAAATTATAGATGTCACTTCCTTTTTCAGCTGTCTTTTAGGAAATACTACTGTGATTTGTTAAAAATGTGATTTATCCTAAGCGATACTTTTTGATTAATTTTGTATTCAAGAATTTTAGAATACTGAAGTTTTAATAGATATCTAGTATGTCACGCTTTGTCAGTTTTTCCCTCTTTAGTTGGTCTTGTTGGTGTTTTTCCTATTTTGACTGTCTCATTATACACAAAATAAATTTGTACACTTAATAGAAATTTACTATATTAGCAAATGAGTCTATAATATCCTTTTTTCCCCACCAGATTGTATTTGTAAGAATAGTAGAAACCTCTGTATGCATTTTCTTAGGTGAAACATTTCTGATATTTTCTTGGCATCTTCAAACTATCAGCATTCAAGTTTCTAGAATGTTTTCATTCAACTGCCAGATTCCAGCATTGTTCTAATAACAATAGCAGTCAGAGACTAATTCTAAAAATTATGTACTTGCTTAAGTAGAACCTCTTTTTTCTTAAAGGTTTTATGTATTTATTTTTAGAGAGAGGGCAAGGGAACGAGGAGAGGGAGAGAAACATCAATGTGTGGTTGCCTCTCGCGCACCCCTAACTAGGAACCTGGCCCACAATGCAGGCATATGCCCTGACTGGGAATCGAACCAGCGACCCTAAGTAGAACCTCTTTTAAAAAAATAAACATGTCACACAGGCTTACTAATTTTATAAACAATGTCTACCTTTATCAAATACAACTGCCAGGGAGTATTAGTAACATGAGGAGAGGGGCTAGAAAAATAAGAGAAACTATCAGGAGCGGTGAGTCATACCGTGATACTGCAAATATTAGTTTTGCTAGAGATATGTGCAGAATGTCTCATGAGTCCAGAAGAGGGAGCAACTAATTCTTAAAGCAGTGTACTGAGGACTGATAAAATTAATCATAAAAAAAAAAAGCCCTATTTACAAAGGACTTGGTGAAGTCCTTCTGTTGGCTGCCAACAACCTTTCTTCTCCTGACCGGTCCTTTACCTTGCCGACAGAATGATCTTGGTAAACATCAAATCTGCCTGGTTTGAGTTTGCCTGACAGAAGAACAGTGGAGCACTTTGCCCAAGGACACTGGCATGCGTGGTATTTACAGTGGCATAAAAACGAGAGAATGCTCAAAAACTGAGAGACCCAGTGTGGCTGGATTATAGGTTGTGGTATGGGAGTGTTGAAAGCTGAATTTGAGACCGATTTTTGTCAGAATGATGTGGTGTACTTAGGATGTGGGGGCAGTATTCTCTAATCGTTCCAGAAACAAGGTGTCATTTAAAATTAAATAACATGATCCCTTTTATGTCTTAAGATGAAATTCCCCTGGCAGTGTGAACATCGGATTGGAGAGAGAGGGGTTAGTTGGTGCCAATGGAAAGACTGTGATAAATTCTTAAAATGGAGAATTTTGTTTTAGATAGTTAATTATTTGCCTCCTGGGTTTATAGATTTATTTTTTATTGAATATTGAATAATTTATAATGTTAAAATTCCTAATAAAGAAGTCTGAAAAACATTCAGTAATCAGCCAGCGTCTTCTGGTATTCCTATTTGTTACTGTGTTTTTCTAGACATAATGTGTTTCTTAGTCTCAGAGAAACTTCTAAAAGAAGAATTTGCTGAATCTAAGCTTCTATTATGTTTGCATAATTTCTCCTTTGGCTGTTTGACAGTTTGAATCCATCATAAATCAACTTAAAGTTCCATAAGCCCAAATTAATTATACTCACATTTGTGATATGCTACATTTGTACTTATTTACCAAATTTTGTCATCGTAAAATTGACATAAAGAGTGATCAGAGATTCCTGATCTGTTTAATGCTGTCTACTTCAGCAATATATGTTATCATGGGAAAATTCACTCTGGTTTGAAGTTATTTTTTTATTTACTTCTTTAACTTTGAAATAGAGTTGCATTTCTCTGTATTTTATACTTTGCTTCTTTGCTTTTATGTGGCGTTCAGGCATTTCACTGAACTGATAAATTGTTTTAGCTATTACATTTTATGTATACATTTTAAAAAGTATTCACCATATGATTAGAAAACATTTGTAATTGTCTAAAATATTCTTTCTAGTTTCCACATACTCAGACTAATACGGCAACCTTTTTTTTGTTGTTGTTTTTTACATGTTTTCAGAATACTATAGTAGAAGCATCTATTCAGCTTCCACCATCGCTGTTCTCACCAAAGCAGAAAAGAGAAGTGAGACCAGCTGACGACTCTCTCTATAAGCTCCAGCTCATCGCCTTCCGCAACGGGAAGCTGTTTCCAGCCACGGGGAACTCAACGAATTTGGCGGATGATGGAAAACGGCGTACGGTGGTCACCCCCGTGATTCTCACCAAAATAGGTTTGCATGTGGCATGTGTTATCCATGTTC
Organism: Micronycteris hirsuta; assembly: GCA_004026765.1. Lineage (NCBI taxonomy): Eukaryota > Metazoa > Chordata > Mammalia > Chiroptera > Phyllostomidae > Micronycteris > Micronycteris hirsuta. The sequence goes on along the minus strand of PVJI01007339.1, from coordinate 15,424 downwards.
ACCGGGCAACGCGACCTCAGTATTCACTGTTCCTTAAACTGCCTAATGTTTTTTCTCGTTTTAATGAGCCACTACTGCAGAAGAAAGATATCGCGCATTCCTGTAGGTTGGCACTCAGTTGTTCCTGAAGTCTGTTTCAGGCGTCCTCGTATTCCCCCTTTTGCTCCAGATGGTGTAAACGTGGACGGCCACCACATCCCCGTGAACGTGACGCTGCGGCGGATCGCGCACGGGGCCGATGCCGTGGCCGCGCAGTGGGACTTCGATTTGCTGAACGGACAAGGAGGCTGGAAGTCGGACGGGTGCCACATCCTCTACTCGGACGAGAATATCACTACCATTCAGTGCTACTCCCTCAGTAACTATGCGGTGCTAATGGTATGGCAGTTGTTCCATTCATTCTTAGATACAAAGTCTTCTCATTTTTTACTAATGCCTGGTTAAACTCAGGTGAAGATTTAAAAAAAAAAAAAAACTTTTAACATAGATTGCTTCCTTGTAAGAGCTAATTTTTGTTGTAATTCTGATTATAAAGTGAAATTGAGTTTTGACCAAGTGAAATAGATGGGATTGATTTTGGAATAGGAATTTTCAGTAAACTTTGTAAGTGAATCAGTTCACCGAGACTTTGACCTTCAGATTTGGGGACACCTTGGGTCAGTCCAGCTCAACCCAGGAAGTGACTATTTGCCCAAAGATAAATAGTGAACACTGATTTTTCTTTAGTGTCCTTTCAAATTAAGAGTACTGGTGGTAATTTCAGTTTAGTCACTGCAAGCAACAGTATTGACACAAAGCATGTCTTTTCCATTTTAACGCTAATGAAGCAACATTTTCTGTTATTTGTCATTATTAATATTTGATAAAGTCACCAGTTATTAATATATAGGGACAAGTCTTTTCATGAATCAGTTATTTCTGTGACCCAATCCCTGAGTTAATAATTACGAAATCAGCCATGCTAATTTTTTTTTATATTGCAGTTATAAGATACTAACATCCTAGAGTATCTGTACATGTATTTCGAGTTCAGTGGAAGGAATTACTAATGAATCTGAAAGACAGTTCTCAGAAATGGCTGGAGGCTAGCCTGGGAGTGAGGCCGCCTACGTTTCATTTCTGCCTTCAGCTCTGAGCCTGTTATCTAGACAGTAGTTCATGAAAGCCTTAACTGGTCTTGAAATATGATACATTTTGCTTTTTGTGATTTAATCTCTTCTTGAAAAAAATTAAAGAGCCTTTACCACTAGCAAGGCTCTTAAAACAAGCATGAATTAGAATAGATTTCCTCTACTTTGGTTTTTCCCCTTTGCTCCTCAATTTCCATACAGCTTCCCTGGCATGCCTGTCCAACAGGGAGAGGAAGTAGGTTATTTAGCAGGCGTAAGGCTTGTCTTTTCAACGACATCCGTTCAAGTGTGTTACTCATCCCAGGGGACAGTGGGCCCAGTCATACTATTTAGACTCAGCTGTGTTTCTAGAAGTCATTTAGCAATTTGGGTTTGAAGTTTGTGTTGGTAGTTTAGGAATCTCCTCACAAATAGAAGATGTTTGGTTTCTACTGAGTGTGAGCCTGGTTTCTGTAAGTTCACATTTTATTTGTAGTAACCTTTCTCATTAAAGCATGAAGCGTTCATGAAAATATGAAGCATTTTCTCTTTCGGTTTAAAAATATTTTCTCATTCAGGTTTTTGTTGTAAAATAACCAGAAACTATGAAGTACTGAAGGAGAAATAATAGAGATACAGCATTGTCTGAAATGTATATAATAGTTAACTAGACAAAGTTGGGGAAATAAATGAAACACAAAACACACATAAAAAAGGCATTTTTATAAGCTTCACTGGTAATGACATGATGCTATACCGTGTGAAACTTTTATTTTTATTTAATTAAATACCAGTTTAAAGCATCTATTTTTGAACTTCCTAGCTGTTCTTCTAAACTATTTAAATTAGTATAATCCCTTTCCAGAAGAAATAAGCTATTCTTTTATCTTTCATACGTTAATCTTTTAAAAAATGCAATATACAATTCTTATAAGCTAAAAGATAGTACCAAGATTTTTTTATTTATTTTTAAAGAATATCTTTTGCCTTTCTTAAATATAACTGTGCCACCTAGAGGCAACACTGTGAAATGTACCTAATATTGTTGACGAATGAATAATAAAATTAGTATGTGGGATTTTTAGAGTTGCTAATTAAACATTAGAGGCAGTTAAATGATATCATACCTACTCTCAAAAATACAAGAAATGTCTTTTAAAAATTTGGAAATCAACAATTTTTTCCTTACCTGACACTATTTTGAGTAATAGATAAAACCGTATATCTTAACATACGGTTTTATATGTTAGTCTTATATTAGTTTTATAGTAAGTCTTAAATTTCTGTTTTTGTTTTCAGATAGCACATAAATCTGTTCCTGATCTGGTTTTAAAGAATTTTGTGTTAAAAATTGAGACAAAAAGAATATATTTGTTTGTAAATCTCAAACAGATACCATAGTTTGGTTCAGTAAACAGACTGCCGTAGCCCATTATATGCTAAGGTGTCTGTGGGAGCCATAGACAAAGTTAAAAGTTAAGCAGAAGTTGTGTCTATTTGAATTGGATGATCAGAGGTAGCCAGTTTCGTCAGGAAGAATTCTAGGAGCTGGGCCAGTAAGAAAACGAAGAAACATAAATAGCAAGAAGGTAATGACTAGGGTCAAACCATTTATGTAGTGCTTCCTACTTTAATGGTAATGGTAGTGAAGGTAAAATAATCTCTGTACTTTGATTCCCATTTGTTATTGTATTCACCTAGAAATACATAAAACTAGAGAGTGCTCATTTTTTTTTTACATCTCACTAAGGTTGCTTTTAAATATTGTTTATCTAAAACTTGCTAAATGAAGGCAAACTTTGGTTCCATTTGCTCTTTAATTGAACATGAGTTCTAGTCATGTTTCTGTGAAACAGGTACTACATTCAGATGGAGCAAACGTTTTAATGATTTCTGCATAGTAATGTATAGTGAAGATTTAACTCCTACCTCTCTCTCCCGTCACATTCTTTACAGAGTAGGTAGCCATTAATACGAGTTTCTTGAATATTGTTGGAGAGAGTTTCAGATTTAGTGAAACAAAATAAATACATTTCCTTCCATTTTTACAGGAAGGTTGTATGCTACAAACATTGTTGCAAACCATGCTTCTTTTTTTTAAATGAAACTACATTTTATGATGATGGTTCCATGAAACAGTAGATTTTTGATGATGAGACCTTATGATAACCTGGTAGTGGGGATGGCAGGGGCGAATTTTCACTCAGCACATGTGCTAGCACTCTTCTGAAGTCTGAGTCTATATAACAACCTCATCATAACAACTTCATGAACTGTAGTAACTGTTATCATTCCCCCTCCCAACCCCGTCTATGGATGGAGAAACTGAGGCATAGAGAGCTTAAGCAGCATGCCCTAGTTTACAGATTTAGTTAGTGTTGGAATTGAGATTTGAATGCAAATTTCAGAAATTTGTGTTCTTAATCTCTTTGCTAAGTCTCCTTTCTAAAATCTTCTCACATCAGTATAAAAGAACTTCCTCATTCGCTTTCACCTTTGAATATTATTTTATGTCCCGCCCATAATTTATGGACATATTCCTCTATTTTGTTTCCAATAATTTGCTTATACTGTATTATTTTGCACATTTAATAGGAAATCTGCAAGCTAAATTCCTAAGTGGAATTGGTAGTCACAGGGGATGAACCAACACCTTTTCTTTCTTTTTTTTTTTTGTTAAATTGAGATATTGAGCAAAGTGCACAGATCATAAATGTATGTCTTGCTGATACTTTTCCATTGAAAACACATTTCGCTGCCATCGGAATCGAGATTCTTACTTTGAGCACTTGGTAGCTCCCCCATGTTTCTTTTTAGCTAATTCCCATCACCACGCCAAGTGATGTGCACCCTTCTGATGCCAGTCACGAACGGTGAGTTTTGCCTTTCATTAGAATCGCACAGTATGTACTTTTTTGTGTCTGGTGTCTTTTCCATTACTTAGGTCTAGGAGATGTATCATTTTTGCATGTAGCAGCATTCCCACTTAGTCATCCATTGGACGAAAATACCGAAACTGGAGCATTCTACTGTGGGTGGACATTCGGGTTGTTGCTAGGTTCTGGCTCTCAAGAAAATGCTGCTATCATTCATGTGCATATTTTTTGATGGAATAAAATTGTTGGATTGTAGGCTATCCCTATCTTTAGCTTTAGTGGATAATACCTTACAGTTGACCAAAGTGGCCATATTGGTTTTATGGTCTGACCCATAATGAGAGTTTTAGTTGCTCTACATCCTTGCCAGTGCTTGGTATTCTACGTCTTTAATGTTAGTCTTTGGTGCTGGTATCATGATACATCGTTGTGGTTTTGATTCGCCTTCCTCCGGTGACTAATGATGCTGAGCACCTCTTCCGTTTCTTATTGTCAGTTTGGGTATCCCTTTTCTGTGATGTTCTCGCTCAAGTCTTAACCTTTTAAAAATTATCTTTGACCCTTTCGTTTTTCTTTTCGCATACAGCTCTGTACACATTGAAGGTGCATAGCATGATGGCTTCACTTACATATATGGCGAAATGATAACCACAGTATGTTCAGTGAACATCCATTATCTCTTATGGGTTTAAAGAAAGAAAAGGTTTTGTCTTGTGATGAGACTGTTCAGGATTTACTGTCATCGACTTCCAAATGCACTGCGTGTAGCAGCGGCCACTCTGTTCATCATGTCGTGCTTCATATCTCAGTATTTACCTGTTTTATAACTGGAAATTCGTGCCTTTGACCTCCTTAATCCACTTCCCCACCCTCCCAACCCTCTGCTTCTGGTCTCTTTTTCTTTGAGGGTTTTCTGTTTTGTTTTGTTTTTATTTTGTTAAGATTTCACATATAAGTCTTTGCCTATTTCAATTTGGATGTCTGTTGTTTGCTTATTGACTTACAGGGATTCTTGCTTTGAATTGTGAACGGGAGCTTTCTGTTGGATTTTTGTGTTGCAAATATCTCCTCCCAGTCCATATCTTCCTTAATCCATGCAGACTGCTGTAACAGAATTCCACAGACTGGGGAGTCTGTGAGGCACAGAAATTTATTTCTCAAAACCCTGGAGGCTGGAAGTCCGAGATCAAGGTTCAGTGTCTGATGAGAGCCCACTTTTTCTCCTTACATGTTGGAAGGGACAAGGGGGCTCTTTGGGGTCTGTTTTGTAAGGGCAACATTCTCATTTGGGAGGACTCCCTTCTCATGACGTAGTCACCTCCCAGAGGCCCCGCCCCCAATACATCACATTGGAGAGTAGATTTCAACATATATGAACGGGAGGGGCACAAGCATTTAGCCTGTAGAAATGCCTTTATCCTTTTTCTCTTAATTTTTTTCATGGACAGAGTTTCTTAATTTTCCTGAAGTTTTCCTTTTTAATAGCGAGTGTTTTTTATGTTCTCTTTGAGTGTTTTATCTTCCACATTCAGGTCCCCAAGTGGACTGGAAGTGACTTGGTGTACATTGTGGTGTAGGGGGGCACAGTTTTTATTCTTTGTTTCTTAGGGGAACTGTAAAAAGCAACATAGACGTCATAGTCTGTTTTGTATTTCTGATTTCAGATCTGTTTTTACATTTTAATTTATTGGTAAGCTCTTTTTATAATTCTTTATGTTCTGACAGAGTACCTTTATACACACACACACACACACACACACACACACACACATTACTTTCTTCGGATCCTCGCAAGATTAGAGAATTACTGATTTATCATTATCCTTGTTATTGATGGGATGCTAATGAATTCTTTAAAACTGCCAGTGATTTTATGTGTAGTAATTCTCAGGCTAGAGATAACTTGAAAACGTATGACTCTGTCAAGGAAACACATATTATCAGCTCATCTTTCACTTATTGGGTCCTCAATAATAATCATCTCTGTGATTTTTGACACACTTTCAAGTGTTCTAATGCTGCGTCATGCTCCTGGACAACTTCGCTTCTCAGTTCCTACAGGTATCTGCTCAGACTTTACCATGTAGAAGAGTAACTGGGTCACCATTTAGTTTAGTGACAGGCTCTTGTCCTTTAGACCCTGGCGGCAGAGACTTCTGTCTTACACTGTTTGCTGCGTCAGTGAATGACAGTCTCACTTTTTCTTCCCGTGGGCGTCTCCTAGTGGCCATTTTTGGACAGTGCGTTTAGTAATGTTTTGGCTATAGGATCAGGAAGCCTGTATCTGTTTACTAATATAATTAAAAATGATTTTCATTCAGATTTTTCCTTTACCTCTTTTGTTTGGCATCTTTAACATCTTTCCTCTTCTAATTTTCTCAACTGTCTTAAATAGTCTTATATTCTCAAGAATTCTTTGCCATCAAGATAGGTTTTTCATATCTTATTTGTTCTCCCTGAACCAGGGGCCTATAAATGCTGGCAGACATTTGACCCATAGGCTCAGTTTAGTCATTGCTGGTCTGTTTGTTTTATTTAATGCTGGAAAGCTAAGAGTGATTGGAAAATTGTTTAATAGTTAGTGGTTAATAAGTACCTACATAATAGCCTCGGTTTGCCTCTTGGCATGCGAAGCCTGCGACATTTACTCTCTGGCAGGGGTTCTCTTGCACTTTGGCAGGTCAGTGTGTTGTGACAACCAGAATGGCCCCGGAGAAGCAGTGCCCTCTGTGACCAGGGGCGTAGGACTTGTACTTTTCTCCAGTCGTGACTTTGAATTAGGAGGAGTCATTGGCCTCTGTTTCGAAATCTGCTTTCTTTCTCATACTACATCACACTCATTTGGCTTTGGAAAAATGCTGATTTCTTTTATACATAGATATTATATACAACATATAATATATTTTGGGAACTGAATGGGCACTTTGATGTCTTACTAGGTAATATCCAGGTACCTCTTGCATTACTCTGCCACGGTCTGTGGAAGGCACATACCCTTCTCTGACCCTTACCTCAAACCTGACGGGTTGGTGGTGTCTCCAGTTGTAACTGCCCCAAAATCATACAGCTAGCAAGGAAGTGGCTGCTTGTCATTGTACAGTTCCCAGAGGAATGCAAAGCAGCCAGTGCATGGAGCTGGCCCGGAGGCTAAATCCTAGGTATTGGACGTTTATTCTGTTATTCATTCTGCACAGAAATAGTCCCTTCTCATAGGAATTGAGGGGAGAATGTGTCTACTCTTAACTAGTATCTCACTGGTTCTCATTGTCCCAATTTCTTTTTTCATTTTCCCACTAACAACCTGGACCATTACCAGAATGCAAATACATCGAGACCACATACCATAGACTAATCTAGTAGGCATCTCGCAAGGGCCAGTTGTTCAAAATTCCTGGTGATAGACTTTCGTTCACCCACTGTCAGCCCTCGAGGCTGTGACTACATTCTACATTTTCCTGAGTATCCGATGCTTGGCATAGCGCCTGGTCACGGTGGGCACTCACTCAGCATTTGTCAAAGGCGTAGACGTATTCCAGGTTTGAGACTCACTGCAGGGCGGTGGAGCATGCGTTTTCCGTGTTGTGCCGTCCGTCTCCCATTAACTGTGATGTTTGTGGGGCTCCGGGGGTCTCTGTTCATTATTTGGTACAGTGAGGGGCTTGCTGCGGTGTTCTGGTTTGATCTGTTTAGATCTATAGTCATATATTGTGAACTTCTGATTCTTTCGGGGGACGATTTGCCCCTTCCCTCCTACACCATTGAGGCCATCTTCAGTTTTCCTGCCTGTCATCTGTTCACATCCTGTTTTTCATCTAGCTTTTCTCCCGTCAGGTATTGTCTCGAGCTTTCAGAGTCCATTTGCAAAGATAATTTAGTGGCGGGGTGTGGTGAGCGGACAGCTTCGACTCCTGCCACCCCAGTTCTTGGGCACGGTGGCCAGCACCGGGGTGGAGGCTTCTTCCTGGCTGACGTTGGTCCTTTACAAGGAAGGAAGCCTTAAGATGTCTGTTGTTTCCTTTTTTGGAGGTATTCTCTACACTGAGGGGGGCGGGCACAGACTTGGCAGCCACCCTCCTCTGGATCTAATCCTTAAGCAGTTAACCTCTTCGTGCCTCAGTTTTTTAGGCTATAAAATGGGGCTAATCCTAATCTAGCTCCTGGGGTTGCTCTGCAAAGTGCTTGCACAGTGCCCAGGTTATGGTAAATGCCGTGTAAGTGACTTGCCGTTATTGCTCACGCTGACTGACTTCTGAACCCTTCTCTCCCATGACTATGCCGCCCTTACCTTCCTCGGGCATTGGTGTGATCTCGTCGGGCCCCTGTCGCCCCTGTGACTTTCAGCTCTTCAAGGACAGCAACCACATCTTACCATTATGCCCCCAGTGCCTCACACGGTGTTTGGTCCATTCATATTTGTTGAACTTGACTGCAGGTGGTTAGTGAGGTCTGGCTGGGCTCTGTTGACCTAGAGATACTGCTCTTCTGCCGTTTCAGCTGGTGCATATGCAGAGTGATAAGTGGGATGAGAGGACATTAAAGAGGGTGAAGTCTGTAGGCGGCCCTTCTAAATCACCCACACGCAGGCCCCTGTTCTCTCTCCATTGCCTCATGTTACTTTTATAGAGCAGGGGTAGGGCCGCAGTGGTTTAGTGTTGAATGCAAGTGTGTGTGTCCACACACATACTCCCATACATATATGTGGGTGTGAGTGTGTGTATATCCTAAGTAACTAACAGTTAACACAGTAGAAGTTAGGAAGGCAAAGTAAGGTGTGAGGAAAAAAGCACAACCCATTAGTCCTTGAATAAAATGAAGAAATGTAAGGATTAGAGTTTCGTTTATCAGTGTGTTTTAGTTACTGGAGGAAATCGCCATAGTTCTGTGCCCAGAAACATGCAGCTAGAATGATGCTTCCCCCCCCCTTTCAGGATTTAACGGGATCCGAACTCTACACCCAGGCCGCCAGCCTCCTGCACCCTGTGGTGTACACCACAGCTATCATTCTTCTCCTGTGCCTCTCAGCGGTCATCGTCAGCTACCTGTACCACCACAGGTAAGCACTGATGCTTGGCAAGTACAGGGCTTTGATGTAGAGGAGTTGATTTCACATTTGATTAGGATAACTTGTGAGTTGTATACCATGCCATGTTTCCAAAGTAAGGACAGTTACTTTAGAATATATACAAGCTTTGTTCGTCCCGTGGCATTTTAGACATAAATAATTAATTCGTGAGATGGTCAGTTCGTCTTTTACAGTATCCAGTTAGTTTTCTGGGTGGGTATCAGGGAGAGGATGTGGGAAGTCGTGTGGGAGGCTGGGAGGTCGGGCGGGGAGCAATGGGGGTGGGGGGGGGGTGTCCCGCGGAGGCTTGTTACCTGGAGAGGTGCCTTCGAGGACTGGACTGGGGTATAATTTCTGGTTTATGACTTTTTCCCTGTCGTGATCTTCTTTATTTTATAGATGGCATTTTTAAGAAAGTTTGTGGCATTTAAGCACAGAATATGGCTTTTGTTAATTGGAGGCAGAACTACAGAAACTTTTATTTTATGGTAGGAAGTAGTGAACTGAAGGAATTCACTAAGCAGAAACTTTGTAAGAGGTTTTGCTAGAATGTATTTTCTTAGAATGTATTTAAGCTGAACCTACGTGGCATTTCTTGACATTTAGTTAAGAAACAAGAGGAGATTTTGATATTACAATACATGAAAGAAAGAAAGACTTCAACATTTTATTAGGAAAGGCCAAGAAGAAAGGCACCGAGAAGTAGCAGGTCAGGGAAATAGAGATTGGCATCTTGCAGAAATCTCGAGGAAGCAAACAAGTAATTGATCTGTCATAAGACATCGAAACTAACAAAAGCTCACGTGTTTCTTATTATGGAGAATTTCTTTAGCCTTCAGTGGGGGCAGTCATCCCATATATGACTTGTCTTTTTCCGTGCGTCAAGTTAAACGTTAAGAATCTGTATTGAGTTAAATGATTTCTCAAAACAGGCGTGTGTCTGTCTGTCTGTCTGATAATATTTGTTTTTTTTAAAATGTATAAGCATTGAAGTTTGGCATTTTATGTTATTGGAGTAGTTCACTTGAAGGCAAATAGTATAGTGTCTTGCTTCAAATTGCTAGCCTGGATATAAATATTTTCCTTTTTCTTTTAACAGTTTGATTCGAATCAGTCTCAAGGGCTGGCACATGCTTGTGAACTTGTGCTTCCACGTTTTCCTGACCTGTGTGGTCTTTGTGGGAGGGATAACCCAAACCAGAAATGCCAGCGTTTGCCAAGCGGTAAGTCCTAGTGAAAAACCGAAATGGAAAAGAGTACTGATATTGGAAAGTAATTTCATATGTTGCATAAACTACAAAACGAAAATTGTTTCCTTAAAGGTTTTCTTTTTAAGTTGAACTGAATGTCACTTAAACAGTTTGCCAGTATACTTTAGGTTTTGCAATTGTCAATTCATAATGGAATACAGAGCCGGTCTCTTTATCTATGGGAATTGAGTGCTACTTGTTACGTCTATTATAATGGTGAACATTTAATTTAAAAATTTTACCAAATCCTGACTTTGGCTGAAGGGGAGGCTGCATTTTCTGACAGTAGGATTTTAAAAATTATTTCATTTGTTGATGAAAACAATAAGAATTAGAAAAAGATTTAACTGTAAGACATAAAAAGAAGCTTCTTAGGTGTGGTAAATATGAAGAATTAAAAATAGTAAACTTTTAATTTTAAATAAATTATGATTTATGTAGCCTTAGTGAATAGTATTCTTGCTGAATAAGTATAAAAAATTGAAGCTACTTAATATATGAATAGAAAACATGTAAATTTTTATACCTGTATTTGCATATTGTTTTTGATATGCATGATAGTAAGCAACATAGTAGTTTAGAGTTCAGACTGCCTAGATTTGGATCTCAGTTCTGTTAACTAACTGTTTTTATGAGCAATTTATTTATCCTTTTTTTTAAATTGCAAAAAAACATGTAACAAGGTGCAAATTAACATCTTAACAAATTTTTCAGTGTACAGTATAGTATTCACTGTAAGTGTAGCAGATCCCTAGAACTTTACATCTTGTGTGATTAAAACGCTAACCCCATTGACTAGCAATTCCCTGGTGTTCTCTCCTCCCAGAGAATCCTCCATTCTACTCCCTGTCTCTCTGTCACCTTCACTACACAGATACCTCCTTTCAGTGGAATCATGAAGTGTTTTTCCTTCCGTGACTGCCTCACTTCACTTACCATAATGTCCTCCAAGTTCATTCATATCGTTGTGTGTGTCACAATTCTCTTCTTTTTAAATAGCTGAATAATATCCCATTGCGTGCATACACCACGTTTTATTTATCCATTCGGCCTATCAATAGACACGGAGGTTGTTTCCCCCTTGGCTCTGTGAGTAATGCCACGAGGTACACAGGAGTATGGCTATCTCACTGAAGCCTTCATTTCAATACTTAACTTTTGTGTGTCTCAGTTTTCTCACCTGTAATTTGAGAATAATAATTGAGTTGTTGTCAGGTGGTATGATTGTTTATATAAAAAAAGACCCTAAAGTAATTTACAGGAAAATTATTTGAAATAATAGGAAAGTATAGCACAGAGTGAATGTAAGTTTATTATTAAAAAGAATTTCTGCTATTATGCAGAACTGCAATTAGGAGAAAACATAATTAATGAAAAGATAACATTTATATGGTATCAAAGAATATCAAATACTTAGAAATGATAAAAGATGTTCAAGATTTACAGGTTAAATTTTAATATGTAATAAGAAGACATGCGTGGAAAGATACACTAGGCCCAAAGATAGGAAGAGTTACTATCAGAAAGGAGCAAGTTCTGCCAAGATGACTTGAATACCCTCCACTCCGCTTGGCAGGCACCAAAGAATTACATAGAACCGCACAGGTTGGATAGCAGTACTAGTATGTGACCAGCACCAGGTACAGGAAAATGCCTTGCATGCTTGCCCAGGTCCTGACAATGGCCTGTTTCAGGAGTCAGCACGCTGTGGGACCTGGGAGAGGGACTGGGTTCTGTCGGCAGGAAAGCACCCAGTGGGATAGAGCAGTCTCCGAGGGGGTGACAGGAAGTCATCTCCATCTGGCCCCGGTCTGGCTCTTGGGTCTGGCAGCAGTCAGCATCTTCTCTCTTCCACAAATGGCTTTAAGATTTATGGAAAAGCAAAGGACCAGAGATAGCCAGGACACTTCTGAAAGAAAAGTATAGAGTGGGGAGATTGTCCTCCTGGTCGTCAGGGCTAATGAAGCCACTGTAATTGAAGTGTAACACTTGGTTTGGGGATCGTGGATTGGCCGATGCAATGGAATCGGTAGGTCAGAAGCAGACCTGAATGGAACTCTGGGGTAAGACAGAGGTTGGGCACTGAGAGCCCACTGGACGCCACAGGGAGCTGGGAAAGCCCATTTAGAAAAGAATGAAAGTGGATCTATACCTCATGCCATATTTAAAAATAAAGAAGAAGAAGACAAAAAGTAGTCAATTCTGAGTAGATTAAAATTTACATGGCCAAAACAAAATGTTAAAATTTATATTCAGTGATATTACAGTTCTTGGGATAAGGAGGGGTTTCTTTTTTTTATAGAATTAAATTAATGGTTTATTAGATAGGAAATTCTTTTTTTATTGTTGTTCAGTTACAGTTGTCTCAATTTTACCATGCGTTATTAGTGTTATATTTAAGAAATTCCTCCTCAACAAAATGAAAAGGAGGGGTTTCTTACTAATAACACATTGACTAGAAAAGAGGTAAAATTTGATTACATTAAAAATAAGAGCTTTTGTTTCTTAAGATTCGTTAACAAAAGTGAAAACACAAGACGGTGTTCTCCATATGTACTACCGATAGCATTAGAATAAAACTATATTAAAAATATAATCAATGGAAGGCCACTGAAAATGCAGTAGGGAAAAATGACGTAAGAGAAAATACACAGGGTCCGTGTGCACAGAAATAGCCGTTCGACATCATCGGTGGTCACGGAAAAATGCAGGTGAAGACCGCGGATAGTTACCATTCTAAGCCTCTTCTGTGGGCACAGCTCTAGCCTGGCCATGCCAGGCGTTGAGCAGGTGGACCCACAGGCTCTTTACACGTTGTGTGTGGGAATGTCTGTGGATGACTGTGGGAGGCCGTACCTGCCCAAGGTAAGCATCCATGCACCCTGGGAGCTAGCACTCCCACTGCCGGGCTCGGAGGGTCCGCACACCTTATGTAACAGCGGTGTGCCTGTGAGTACGCGTGTGCCTATGAATATTCATCGCAGCCCTGTGCGCAGTAGCGAAGTCCTGGAAGCAACCCAAATGCCTATCACTGCGAAAGTGAGTGAATAAACTGTGATATTATACAAGAGTCAACACTAATGAATTATAACAGGGCATAACTATGAATATGTCTTAGTGTCATAAATTACATGTCCCGTTATCTTTTTTTATAACGATAAACGCCACTAAAAGGAAACAGTACACTTTTAACGCCGTGTGCAATGAAACTGTCAAGAGAGGCAAGCGAGGAGATGATACACATGGGATGAAAGGTGGTGCTTACCTTGGGTGGAGGGGGTCATGTGTGTCGAGGTGGGTTTTTGTTAGGGGCTTATCTTTTGTCTTTTGTCTTGCTGGTAGATTCTTGGTACGCATTGTTAAAAATAGCTAAGTAAATAGCGAATTAAAGGCAGGCCATCCTCAGCCCAGTCATTAACCTGTCCCATGCACCTAAGGCAGATGATTTATCCAATATTGTATATCTGAGATATAATTTAAAATATCAACATGTGTAAGAATTTTTGAGAGTCCAAAGACTCGGCGGTACCTGGCATACAGTAAGTGCTCAATAGACGTTAGCTCTTCCTCCTCCCGTTCTTATTGATGAAACGACCTCTCAGCTGTGCAGAACATTTCCCTGTCTTAGGCTGTTACTGTACATTGGAAAACAACCTCGTTTGGAGCCTCCAAGCAGTTAGGTGCCAGATCTCACTCCAGTCGACTTAGTACCTGTGCAGAAAGAAGACGGAGCTTCTGTGTTCTGCTTCTCCCCTCTTCACACAGCTGACGCCCATTTATAGGCCCCAATTCACTGTTACTGTGTCAGAGGTACTGTCCTTCACTTCCCCTCATTAGCCTGTGGTCTTATTAAAATTCCATGGTGCCCACAAAACTTTGTAATTGACTGGTGTTTACCTACTTATTGTCTCTGGCCTCCAAGCTCTGCAGGGGCAGGAATTACATTGATTTGATTTAAGGATCAGCACAGGACCTGACTTAGTAGGTGTTTAGCAAATATTTGTTGGGTGAATGAACAAAAAGGCCTCCGTTTGCAAATAGTAGAAATCATTCAACCCTGGAGCCATTTTGAGCATAAGCGATTAGGAGAATACTTAGCACACCACGGTAGTAGTGCCTCAGTTGTATCGGGAGATACTCATTGACTTCTTGAAGCTGGCACATGCGTGTATTTCACTGAGGACTTGAATAGAAAAAACCATTGTAAAAATGGCTGCCTTGCATTGTCCTGAATGGTATTTTATACCAATTTTAGAAAGAAAAGGAGAATTGCAGGGAGTTCTCAGGGGCTGGAACAAATGCCCATTTGTTAAAGATTGACATGAAAAGGGAAAGTGCAAGTCTCCGTGTGTTTGCCTCTGCCCTTTCCTTCAGTTTTCTCAGTGCCCGCTCCTTCTGTGAAAGACAGAACCTCGTCTTGTTATTTCTGACGCAGACACGACTGGCTTCACTTTCCTAATGCAATTCGTACTCAGTGCCGTGGGGAGCCCGCTGAGAGGGGAGTGGTAGAATGCAGGAAGGAGCAGCCTCGGATCCCAGGCACTAGTTGGTAGGTTCTACGTCTGTGTCTTCTGGAACAGCCTCTCCGGCTAGTCACTCGGCCTCGTTGGGGCTCAGTGTGTTGGATCTAAAATAATGGGTTGGGCTAGTTAATTGATCAGGAAGGTTTTTCCATCTCTAGAATTGAACCCTAAAATGCACATATTTTACACACAGTTTTCTATGTGCCTGTAATTGGTATAGTCTCGTCTTTCTTGTCTCCATGGTGGAACTCTGTTGTGGGGTATCTCGGTCCTGCCGATACCCGGGGTTGACCGTAACCAATGCGTGTATAAATCTCAGACACGCAGGGAGAAGAAATCCGGCGGCCACGGGTCTCCTCCACCATCGCCCATCTTGGGGAGAAAAGACCTGGGGAGAAAGACCCTGTGGGTTGCCCAGCCGGGGGTTTTATTAGAGGGATTAAGACACATTTACATTGGATTGATTATTCATGGGATTAAGCAGAACAGGTAGGAGTACTCATAGCAAGGCATCAGGATGTTGATTCACGTCTGGTGGCAGACAGGACCAGGTTAAAGCAATATTCAGAGATCAGCAAGCCAGAATTTTTTAAGATACACCTTT
>PVJI01007338.1:0-78994 GCA_004026765.1 Micronycteris hirsuta | reverse complement strand
TGCCTCCTCCGCCCGTTTCTGCCCCGCTCACCAGCCTGGATGTTTGTCTTCTCCTACCTCCTGGGTGTCGGACTTCCCTTCAGTTCGATTCTGTCCGTTCTGGTTGTTTAAATTTTTGCTACTGCATTAGTTGTATGGACATTCTGGATGTGCGGGCAGCGAGTGCGACCACCTACGCTGCCATCTTGGCGGAAGTCCATAAAATGGTTTTAAAGACTTACTGATCGCCCTGGCTGGTGTGGCTCAGTGGACTGAGGACCGGCCTGCAAACCAAAGGATCGCCAGTTCAATTCCCAGTCAGGGCACATGCCTGGGTTGCAGGCCAGGTCCCCAGTAGGGGGCACACGAGAGGCAACTAGACATTGTTGTTGTTCTCCCTCTTTCTCCTTCCCTTCCCCTCTCTCTAAAAATAAATAAAATCTTGAAAAAAAACTTACTGGGGTACAAATATACAATGGAATACTATTCAGCCATAAGAAAAGATGAAACGCTTCCATTTGCGACAACATGGATAGATCCTGCGAGTATCGTGCTAAGCAAAATAAGTCAGATGGAAGAGGAAAAGAACAATATGATTTCACTCTTATGTGGGATATAAAACAGAAAGCAACAAATGAACAGACAAAATAAAACAAAAAATTCACAGACACAGACAACTGTATGAAGGTTACCAGAGGGGCAGGGGGATGGAGAGAGGGTGAAGAGGGTAAAGGGGGTCAGATAAACGGTGACAGGGGGACCAGACTTTGGGTGGTGAGCACACAGTACAATATACAGATAATATATTATAGAATCAGATACTCAAAACTTACATGATCTTATTAATGAATGTCACCCCAATCAATTTAATTTTAAAAACTTATTGAAATTAGTTTTTATAAATGTAATTTTAAATATACCACCCATATAAACATAGCTTTAATTTGTAATGTAATAAAACTAGACAGTATAATCATGGAGCAAGAAATGATTTATTACAGGGTATTGGAAGCAATATAGCCACTAAAAAGCTTTGTTTTCAAAGTGTTGGCATTCTATCCATGCAACTCTCTTCCATTGTTATATGTACTGTTGATACAAATGTTTAGAATAAGTCTTGGCATTTTTTGTGTCATTGTCGCTAGTTGTTATTAGTGTACTTGGTAATATAAATAATTTAAAAGTATTAATTATAAGCACATCTATCACTCAATCTGTTCATAATATCAACTAAAATATATTTTAGAACAAAATGTTAAATGATAAATGTTATCAGTAAAATGTAATGGGAAAGCAGAATTTGTGAAAAGCTAAGTAGTTGTCCACTTTTAAGAGTCGTTCATTTTCCTTCAGGGACAGAAATAATGTTCTCTTTTTTGAAGGCATTCATTCCAAATTGAATTACCTTCCCTGACAACACTCTTTCGTCAGACTTCATGCAATGTTCTGCCTTGCCTTACAGGAAGGAATCGACTGCCTTATGACCCTTTATCCTCAGCGCCCTCCTAATACATTTAAAAAATTAATTCACGAAACTCTTACCCTCCTACGGAACATTTCAGAGTGGTGTTCTGGAAGCACTGCCACAATGGAAAGAAGGAGCATTGAGCATTTTGGTCAATGAAGCCACTCTTTTTGGCCCAGTAAAACCAGGAAGTGTTTTTTACCTCCCTGCCAGTGTAGACAATGCCCCTGTAGCAACTGAGATCACCCCTTCACATTGTCATCTTCATATGAGGTCCTTAAAGCCTAACCCATTTGATACTGTATTTTAAAGCAGAAAGCTATATGAATGTCTACTATGTATCTCAATATCAACTACTTTGGAAAATCAATTTTATACTGCATATAAGAAAAGCCATATTCTTTTTTAACCTCCTTCTAGGTCATGTTTATGTAATTAATTTCATTTGTTAACCCATCCAAATTCTGGTTATCTCTACAGATAACTGCAGATCCAGTCAACTGTCTCATTCTCATTTTAGCAGCTGCCCTATATATTATTTTATATTCCAAAGGACCTATTGTTTCTATCCTAAACTCTTTCAATAACCCAACTGGGAATCAGTTAAGAATCAAAGATAAAGCTCTGCAGTGAGATTATACATCCCTACTTCCCATATTTCATGGTTGTTCAAGTGGCAGAAACCATTTTTTCAACTAAACTTAGTGAGAAAATGAAAATGTTTATAGCATAGTGGTATATGGCTTGTTGTCGTGTGATGGTGGCGCATTATGCATTTTTAGGCTTTTCTCTCCATATTTTAGTTACGACCTTAAATAGAAACCTCTTGGAGGGGATGGCACTGAAAAATGGTAACAGCAAGATCATTAAATTTTGGACTGAATATCTTCTTTTGCAAATAGATTTCTGCTTTTATTATTCCTTATTATTACAGCTTTCCAAAAAGGCCCATTGCCAATCTGAAAAGAATTAAAGAATTACCCAAGAAGCTGAGATGAATTTTCTAAGGGCCAGCTGATTATTTTGACGTCACTTGTTTCCTTGAGAGCATTTTACTTTCAATCCTTTTAAGAGATGGCAACTAAATAATATTGTTTAAGCTAAAAGTTTACCTTGATGACATTTTAGATGAATATTATTGTTTTTAAAAGATTCCTTCTCTCCAGAGTCTAATTCTAGAGCTCTGAAAACTACAAGGGTGAATTCTGCCTACACAGTATTTTACATGTCGTGGGCTCCAGAGTTTCCGTAGTAAAAAATATCACTCTCCCATCAAAGGGACGATGAGTTGAATTAGTGCCTTCTCCCTCTCTGTTTTCCACGGTGCTGACTGACCGTCCATGCCTTTTGTTGCAGGCAGAATACTTCTACGAATTCCTATCCTTGCGCTCTCTGGACAAAGGCATCATGGCAGATCCAACCGTCAATGTCCCTCTGCTGGGGACAGTGCCTCACAAGGCCTCAGGTGGGTGGTCTCTGCCTCAGAAAAAGGTTTACCCTCAAAAATGTAACGATGATGAGAATAATATTTAGGATCCAGATGTCACCCATTAGAGGAATTATGGAATACTCTCCTGAAGAGATTGCTTGATTTTAGGGCAGCTCAGTTGTTATGTATTTGTATCCTTTGGGCAAAAAAAATTAGAATGGGAGTGAAGAGTTTTATAAATTCCTGAAAAACTCTAGTCAGCCCCAATTCATATAATTCCAGATTAAAAAAAAAAAAAGAAAAGAAAAAGAAAGAATGTCTCCAGTGAGATACCTGGTCGGGGAGTGTGGATTAATGTAGCGCACATAAATGTGACAAAGTTGATGACTGCGGGCCAGTGGGGTGAGTTGTGAAACACTTCCCCCGAACGAACATTGTACAGTAGTCTCCCCTCATCCGTGACTTCACTTTCTGTGGCTTCAGTTATCCTGGGACAACTGTAATCCAAAAATGTTAAATGGAAAATTCCAGAAAGAAACAATTCATACATTTAAAATTGTGGACTTTTCTGAGAAGTGCGATGAAATCTCACACACTGTGCCCTCCACCTCACGACACAAATTACTCCTTTGCCCAGTATATCCACACTGTCTATGCTACTCACCACCTCAGTTATCAGACTGTCACAGTACGTATGTTCGAGGAACCCTTTAACCAATAAGGCCCCAATGCACAAGAACAGTGATACTGGCAATTCGGTATGTCAAAGAGAAGGTGTAAAGTGCTTCCTCTTAGTAAAAAGGTGAGTATAGTATAGTAAGTTACTTTGACAGAGACCACATTTATGTAATTATTATAGATTATAATATTCTATTTTATTATATTTATTGTTATCTGCTTACTATGCCTAATTTATAAATTAAACCTTATCTAATATGTATAGGAAGAGATAGTATATATAGGGTTCAGCACTCTCTGTGGTTTCAGGCATCCACTGGGGGTCTTGGAACATATGCCTGACCAATAAGGGGAGACGACTGTATTAAATAGGAATTTTCCACATTAAAAAGTGGAAGAAGGGGGTTTACTCTTTCAGGTCTAATCACTCTTCTTTGCTAAGAAAATAATAGTATGTGATATTTAGTTAGAGATTTTAGTTTACAAAGTACCCATTTGTGCATGATCTACTTTGAGTTCTGGGAGGCAGTTAAGGCCAGAATTACTGCTCCATTTTACAAATTAGAAAATTAAGTTTTATGAGGTTTAACTGACCTTCTCAAAGTCATATATTGGTAATAAGCAGTGAAGATCAGATTTTATGACTTTTAGAAAAATACAGATCACTTATGTTAACATGTTCAAATATTTCCATCCAGTCTTTTCTCTATGAACATGTATTTTTTCATAATTGTGGTAAAATTATATATTTGGCCTCTCCTCATGACTTTTTTGCTTTTAACATTTTAACATAAACATTCTCCTGTGTCACAGATTTTTTTCCAAAAGTTATTTTTAATGCCCTTATAGTATTCCATTTTGTGAACATACCATGATTTATTTATTCATTCCTTCATTGTGTGTTACTTAGATTGTTTTCAGGGTTTGAATCTAAAAATATCACAATACACATCCTTTTTGAGTAACAGATGGTCACTGGACAGGAGTTCTGTTTTTTTTAATTCACCACAACTGCCAACACAGGGCTTCACACAGCAGGCATTCAGAAAATACTTGTTGATTAATGTGTGTATCAAAATCTTGTGCTCATATTATTATTTTGGTAAAATAAATTCTTAGAACTATGAACTTTTTGAAAGGCTCTGAGAACAAATTGTCAAAACGCAATTACTGTCCACAAAGCTTGCACTCATTTGTACCCTAGCTGACAGTGTGGAGGGTGCCTGCTCACTCTACATAACCTCGTCAGCACGGGTTATTAGTCACATGAACTATTTTCCTGCTTTAAAAATGAGAAGCGGTTTTTCAGTGTTCTTTTAATCTGACTTCTTCAAATTCCCTTTGAGGTAGGACATTTTCTTTTATCAAATAGACAATTTAAAATGTTTGTGTACCATGCTCATTTTTATATAGAAATAATAGTGTTCTTACTGATTTGCAAAGCTCCCTATATTTAGGGTATATTTACCCTTTAATGCAATTCTTTTCAATTTATTTTTTGAGGGAAGTGGAACTTGCAGGGGCTTTAAAATTCTATATGGTCAAACCTATCTTTTCTCTTGAGATTTTTTTTATTACTTTTATTGTTGGAAATTAATTTCTATTCTAGGGTTTTATAAAAATTTAGTTTGGCAACAGTATGAGGTAAGGCTCTAACTTGAATTATTTTTCTGAGTCATCAAATTTGCCAATTTGAGAGGGTGAATTGATTCAAGATATGCTCTTTACTTCATATTAACTTCTTTTAACATAAGGGGTTGTTTTAGAGCATATTGTCTGTTCTGACACTGTAATATTGGTACTTTTATAATATTTTAAAAAATAATTGATAACATAACCTTTTAAAAAATTATTCTTATTCTTCTGGAGGAATATTAGAATAATTTTGTCAGGTATCAAACGAAGATCTCATTAGGAGCTAATTTAAGTCTATGAAATAATCAGGAAATCAGGCACACTTACGAAGTCCATCTTCAGACTGCAGTTTCCTACTACTTCTGTGGCTAGCATTGCCACATTCCAGCATTGTAAGAGTTGGGGACCGAATAGGCACAGTTTTCCTAATTTTCTGGCATAAGTGCCAGTGTGGATGTAGAAGGAAAAGTGAATTTGAGTTTCTCTTGGGTCATCCCAGTGCTGCAGTGTGACTAGCAGCCCTCCCAGAGGATCTGCTTCCCATCTAGGTGGGCTTGAGGTTCTAGGAAGCCCATGTGAATAAATGAGGCCTGGGATTCTGGAGATTCATTTGCCTGTGATTTGTAGCCCCAGGGATATGGGTATCCCATCCCAGAGACATGGATATCCCGCTTCCACTCAGATGGCATTGCTGGGGCTTTACTACATCTCAGAGACGAGAAAGGCACTCTGGACACCAAGTTCTTGGAATATAGCCATGTCACATGTCTGACACCATGTGACGTATCTCATGCCATGTTCCTTTTTAGTCAGAGATGATTTTTTATAATATACTTCTTGCTCACATACTTTGCTTTAAAAAACAGAAACTGTCAGGAATAAAACAAATACATAACATGTCTCTCAATTTCCATTTATATTTAAAATTTTTCCCTTTGTCTTTTATTTTGATTTAAAAAAAATTTTAAGTATATCTTATCGATTATGAAATTACAGTTGTCCCATTTTTTTCTACCCTCTATCCCCCTTGGCCCTGTATGCCCTGTCCCTCCAGCATTCCCTCCCTTAGTTCATGTCCATAGGTCATACATGTAAGTTCTTTAGCTTCTCCATTTCCTATACTATTCTTCCATAACTACCAATTATACTTCTTATTCCCTGTACCTTCTCCCCCACCCCTCCCACTGATAACCCTCCATGTGATCTCCACTTTTGTGATTCTGTTCTTGTTCTAGCTCTTTGTTTAGTTTTTTCTTTTTTTAGAGGTCCAGTTGTTGATCGTTGTGAGTTTGTTTTCATTTTATTTTTCATATTTTTGCTCATCTTCTATTTTTTAGACTAAGTCCCTTTAATATTTCATATAATAAGGGCTTGGTGATGATGAATCCTTTAACTTTACTTTATCTGGGAAGCACTTTATCTGCCCTTCCATTCAAATTAATAGCTTGGCTAAATACCGTAATCTTGGATGTAGGTACTTGTCTTTCATGACTTCAAATACTTCTTTCAAGCCCCTTCTTGCCTGCAAGGTTTCTTTTGAAAAATCAGCTGATAGTGTTTTGGGAACTCCTTTGTAGGTAACTGTCTCCACTTCTTTTGCTGCTTTTAAGATTCTCTCCTTATCTTTTTCTTGGGTAATGTAATTATGATGTGTCTTGGTGTGTTTCTCCTTGGACCCAACTTCTTTAGGACTCTCTGAGCTTCCTGGAGTTGCATGTCTATTTCCTTTGCCAGATTAGGGAAGTTTTCCTTCATTATTTTTTCAAATAAGTTTTCAATTTCTTGCTCTTCCTCTTCTCCTTCTGGAACTCTTATGATTTGAATGTTGGAACATTTAAAGATGTCCTAGAGGTTCCTAAGCTTCTCATCTTTTTTAATTGTTTCTTCATTCTGTTCTAGTTGAATGTTTATTTCTTTCTTCTGTTCCAAATCATTACTTTGAGTCCTGGTTTGCTTCCCTTCACTGTTGGCCCCATGCATATTTTTCTTTATTTCACTTTGTATAGCCTTCACTTCTTCCTTTATTTTGTGACCATATCTGTGAGCATCCTGATTACCAGTGTTTTGAACTGTGCATCTGATAGGTTGGCTATCTCCTTCTTGCTTACTTGTTTTCTGGAGTTTTGTCATATTCTTTCATTTGTGCCATATTTCTTTGTATTGTGCTCCTGTCACATTGTAAGGGGTAGAGCCTTAGGTATTCACCAGGGCAGGGCGAATTAATTTACACCACTTCTCTGAATTATGGCACTGTGAGTAGGGGAGGGGTCAGAGAGGGTACAATGCTGCTTTCTTGGCTCTTGCCCTGCTTTCAGTCACTTTCCTTGCTTCCCACAAGCAAATTGCAGCTTTCTGATACAGATTTCCTTCTGGGGGGGCTTGTGTACATTCTAGGCTCCCTCGAGCCCCTCCAATAGACTCTCCTGTGAGACTGGGAGTTTCTCCCACCACTGAAACCCCCACAGTTTTTACAGCCAGAAGTTCTGAGACTTTATTTTCCTGACACTGGAACTCTGGGTTGCAGTGGTCTGACTCACTCCCCAGTTGTTCCTCCCAGTTTATCTGCATGCAAATGTGAGACCACCCAGTCTGCCAGCCACCAGCTTGCCCAGTCAGCCAGTACCCACCTTGTCAAGCATCCTCTCTGCCCTAGCTTCCTGTCTTCACCCCTCCTGCTAGTCTGGATGAATGTTTCTTCTTTAACTCCTTGATTTTCGGACTTCCATACAGTTTGATTTTTCTGGACGTTCTGGTTGTTTTAAATTCATTGTTTTCCATTTTTTGGTTGTGTGAGGAAATGAAGCACATCTGTCTACACCTCCATCTTGGCCAGAACCATGTTCCCTTTGTCTTTTTCTGATTATTTAAAGAATACAAGCTCACTGTAGCCCATAAAATTCATAATTAAATTAATTACACAGCTTTGAATTTTTGAATTTCTAATTTAATGCTTGCATCTTAAGTCTTCCCAGATTTATTCACATTTTGTGTGTAGTGAAAAAAGCTTACTGAAATTTTACTTTTTAGGATATTGAAACAAAAATACTTTGAACATATGATTTAAGAATATTTTAATAGATCATGTTTAGATACATCACATTCTAATAGTTAGAATCTTTATAAGTAATAAAATTTAGAGGAAAAAATGGATGATGCTTTGGGCAAGGTGACCTAGAAAAGAACAAGCCTCTGGGACCAGGTGATTTCTGCACATACACACACACTCACACACACTCTGCATGTACAACTCCTCCCCCACACACATAGGTTTTGGAGGCAGATGTAGGATTTGTTTGCAAAAATGCAGGTGCAAGAAGTTTATGGGAATTTCAGCCCATTGCAGGGCAGTTATTCATTAGTCTCATTAGCTCAATCCCCACAGTAGGAGCAGAGAGGGTACCTTGAATTATTAAAAAGTAACCAAATCAGTGTGTCTATGGTCCTAAGCATTCAGGTAGTGTTCATTATTCTCCTGGTCTATTTTATACCCCGAAGCTGCTAAGCTGTTCTTTTATCCCACAGACTCCTCATATGCCTAAACATTGAAAAAGAAAACTCTTGATCTTTAACAGTTATGAAGTGCCTGCCTTCTGGCATCTGTAGAGAACAAAAACAGGAAATACAAACTGCAGGGTGGTTCCGTAAAATTACTGAGTTGGATAACAAAAAACATAAAATTTCCGTAAAGCCAAGGTTTTGCCTCTTTGAACACTCTTGTCATACCATGAATCCAATAGAACAGTGGTGTTTCTCAATCAAGGCTTTCAGGAATCCAATGTCTAGAAACTTTAAAATAGGTGCTAATGCTGGAAGGATCATCTTCTTGGTGACCCAGGTCTTAGCAGAAAGTGAAGCTCAGAGTAGCTGCTCAGCATTTGCTGAGAGAATAAATGGCTGTCAGCACAGCTTGGAGCACTAATGACTGTTTGTGTGGCATGATCTATAATCACGGAGCAGTGTATAATTATGTGGTGTTGAGAATGAGCTCTCTCCCACCTTTCTCATCCTCGTCCCTTGTGAGGGCAGTGGCTCAGGTAACCAGAGATTGAGGCTGTATGAGCACCATGCCCATTTCAGTGTGGAAGAGATATTTAATCAGAGTATGTTTGTTGTTTATATAAGAGTTCATTTGTATGCAATCAGTTGCACATGAATGTGTACTTGAATGGCACGTGATTTATATTCAATCTGCTTTATTTTTTCTGAGTGCTTTATCTCATTTTTAACCATAAAACCTGGACTGCACTGGATTCTACAGCATCTGGCCAAATTTCATCTAGCTTTTAGTAAAAGTGGTTCTCTACTCATGTGCTTATTGCTGCAAAAGCACAACATTACAACTTGTACATTTCTTTTTTTTTTTAATTTTATTTATTTATTTTTAGAGAGAGGAGAAGGATGGGAGAAAGAGCAATGTATGGTTGCCTCTCACATGGCCCTCACTGGGGACCTGGCCTGCAACCCAGGCATGTGCCCCGACTGGGAATCGAAC
The DNA here is from genome assembly GCA_004026765.1 of Micronycteris hirsuta. Classification (NCBI taxonomy): domain Eukaryota; kingdom Metazoa; phylum Chordata; class Mammalia; order Chiroptera; family Phyllostomidae; genus Micronycteris; species Micronycteris hirsuta. The sequence goes on along the minus strand of PVJI01007338.1, from coordinate 69,316 downwards.
CGAGACCCTCTGGTTCCCAGCCCGCGCTCAATCCACTGAGCTACACCAGCCAGGCCACAACTTGTACATTTCTATTAGTCCTTGGAAGTAGAGAGAACTATGCTTTTTCTGCTTTCAATGTTCCTTTTCCTTTGCACATGTGTTTTTCTGAATATACATTGTTAATATTTTATTCTCTATATTTCCTACTGTCTATGGTGAATTTTTGTCTTTCTGTGTATATGTGTGAGTGTGCATGCATATATGTGTGAGTGTGTGCATGTGTGTATAATGGTGTACTGCTGTGTCTCCCATAAGGTATATCTTTGTGTCTGTCAGTACCTAGGTTGTGATAGACAAATACTAGATGCTGAGATTACAAAAATGAATAAAGGGACTTCCGATCAAGATGGTGGCATAGGTAAACATGGCTCACCTCCTTGCACAACCATATCAAAATTACAACTAAAATATAGAAAAACCATCACTCAGAACCATCAGAAATCAAGTTGAATGGAAGTCTGACAACTATGGAGTTAAAGAAACTATATCTGACTTCTAGCCAAGATGGACACGTAGATAGACATGCTGTGCCTCCCCACACAACCAAAAGACAGACAACAACAATTTAAAAACAAAAAACAACCAGAACTGAGAGAAAATTGAACCTTATGGAAATCCGACAACCAAAGAGTTAAAGACGTGTTCATCCAGACTGGTAAGCGGGGCAGAGCCAGGCGTGTGGTGAGACAGAGGTTTGTGAAGCAGGGTGCACAATGCTGCAGCTGGCCCAGGGTGGGGAGGAACCGAGGCTGGCAGACCTGGACCCAGCAGGACCAAGGCCGGTGGAGCAGATGGTCCTGCATTCACGTGCAGATAAACCGAGAGAAAAAGCTGAGGAGCGGAGTAGACCTTGCAGCCCAGTACTCCAGCGCGAAGAAATAAAACCTCAAACCACTGATTGAAAACACTTGTGGGGGTTGAGGCGGCAGCGGGAGGAACTCCCAGCCTCACAGGGGACTTTGTTGGAGAGACCCACAGGGTCCTAGAACAAGCCTTCCCGTGTGGGAATCAGCACCAGAAGGGCCCAATTTGCTTGTGGGTAGCGGGGGAAGTGACTGAAAGCCAGGAGAGAGCAAAGCAAGTGCCATTGTGCCCTCTCAGACCACTCCCACCCCCAACATAAAGCATCACAATGCTGCAATGTGGGTTGCCCCACCCTGGTGAACACCTAAGGCTCCGTCCCCTTATAGGTAACAGGTGTAACAGGTGTACTGAGAGAAAAAAAAATGGCCCACATGAAAGAGCAGATCAAAACTCCAGAAAAAATACAACTAAGCCACGAAGAGATAGCCAGCCTATCAGATGCACAGTTCAAAACTCTGGTAATCAGGATGCTCAGAGAATTGGTTAAATTTGGTTGCAAATTAGATGAAGAAATGAAGGATATGCTAAATGAAATGAGGGGAAATGTGCAGGGAACCAATAGGGATGGGAAGGAAACCGGGACTCAAATCAATGGTGTGGTCTACAAGGAAGAAAAAAACATTCACCTAGAAAAGAATGAAGAAACAAGAATTCATAAAAATGAGGAGAGGTTTAGGAACCTCCAGGACATCTTTAAATGTTCCAACATCTGAATTATAGGAGTGCCAGAAGGAGAAGAGGAAGACTAAAGGATTGAAAACTTATTTGAACAAATAATGGAGAACTTCTCCAATGTGGCAAAGGAAATAGACTTCCAGGAAGTCCAGGAGGCTCAAAGAGTCCCAAAGAAGGTGGACCCAAGCAGGAACACACCAAGGCACATCATAATTACATTACCCAAGATTAAAAATAAGGAGAGAATCTTAGAAGCAGCGAGAGAAAAGGAGACAGTTACCCACAAAGCAGTTCCCATAAGACTGTCAGCTGATTTTCCAAAAGAGACCTTTCAGGCAAGAAGGGGTTGGAAAGAAGTTTATCAAGTCATGAAAGGCAAGGACCTACATCCAAGATTACTCTATCCAGCAAAGCTTTCATTTAGAATGGAAGTACAGATAAAGTGCTTCGCAGATAAGGTCAAGTTCAAGGAGTTCATCACCACCCAGCCTTTACTATATGAAATGTTAAAGGGATTTATATAAGACATGGAGGGATATCAACAGGGGAGTGGTGGGGAGAAAGGGGAGAAAGGTACAGAGAATAAGTAGCATAAATGGTAGGTAGAAAATAGACAGGGGGAAGTTAAGAATAGTATAGGAAATGTAGAAACCAAAGAACTTATGTGTATGATCCACAGACAAGTTCTATGACCCATAGAAATAAAGGGGGAGAAAGTTGGGGGTGGAGAAAGTTGGGGGAATAAAGGGGGGGAAATGGGACAACTGTAATAGCATAATCAATAAAATATATTAAAAAAAAAAACACCCCACCACATCCGTCCAGACTGGTAGGAGGAGTGAAGAAGCAGAATTGGGTAGTCCCACATCCACGTGTGGTGGATAAAAATTTGGGAGGAATATCTCAGGAGTGAGGAGTTCCAGCCACACACCAGGTCACTCCAGCCCAAAGTTCTGGTGCCAAGAATATAAGTTCCCATTACTTCTGGATGCAAAACTCAGTGGGGATTAAGTCGGTGAAAGAAAATTCTGGAGTCCCAAGCAGTACCCCTTAAAGAATGCACATGGACTTACATTCATTCCCTCTGAGCTCCAGAACTGTTGTAGAAGCTTGTAGGTCCCAGTGCCATACAGGGAGTAACTGAAGTGTCTGGCATCAAGGCAAGAGCTGGGGGTCAGCTTTCTCCCAGACAGAAAGGCAGGAGAGGCCACTGTCCCTTTCTGAGCCCTCCCCCCACAGAGCTGGCAGGCAGAGGTCATATCTGAGATTCCATCAACCTGGCTAACACTGTTCACCTTGCCTTGGAGATCCCCTGAGATTGCATCCCACCCAACTCATGGGCCCATGCAACAGTTAACCCTTACTTTTCCAATGAATGGCTGCTCTTGGCTCCTGCTTCACAACCTCCTGAATCCTATCAAATAAGCAACAGCCAGTGTCAGTGAGCCCCCAGCTCCAATACATCTTGCTAATTGGCCCCAGGCCCAGCACTAGCAGAAGCCAGCCTAGATTCACGGCTTGGCTTCACCTGGGAATCTCCAAGCCCAGCACAAATAGCTGCCATCTCAGATTGGTAGGGTGGCCCTGGACAGAACAAAGGTGGGGACTGATCTTGTCCTGCACCAACTGGGAAATCCCAGAGCCTGCACACCCAGTGGACAGGTACAGACCACATGAGAGCACCACCACCTAGCTCGTGCACAGCTGATCCTCCAAAGAGGATGGAGATTGGAGGTCAGGGGTCAAAGCCAGTCCTTGCAGCTGACTGGCCTGGGTAAATCCCTCCCATTGACCTGCCAACAGTATTCAAGGCTGAACTACAAGTGAAGGGTGTACTCAGCCCACATGAAGGGCACACCTCAAGTACCAGCTTGGGTGATAGGGGAAGCTGTGCCACTATAGGACACCTACTACATTAGGCCATGCTACAAAACAGGTCTACCTAATATATAGAGACAAACATAGGGAAGCTGCCAAAAGGAGAAGACAAAGAAACATGGCCCAAATAAAAGAATAGATCAAAACTTAAGAAAAAGAGCTAAACAAAACGGAGATAAGCAATCTATCAGATGCAGAGTTCAAAACACTGGTTGTAAGGATGCTCAAGGAACTTAATGAGGACCTCAGCAGTATAAAAATCCAGTCAGAAATGAAGGATAATTGAAATAAAGAACTATTTACAGGGAAACAATGGTAGAGTGGTTGAAGCTGAGAATCAAATCAATGATTTGGAACATAAGGAAACAAAAAACAACCGAATAGAACAACAAAAAGAAAAAAAATCCCCTCAAAATGAGGATAGTATAAGCAGCCTCTGGGACAACTTCAGATGTTCCAACATTTGCATCATAGGGGAACCAGAGGAAAAGAAAAAGAGCAAGGAATTGAAAATCTACCTGAAAAAATAATGAAAGGAAACTTCCCTAATTTGGTGAAGGAAATAGACATGCAAGTCCAGGGAGCACAGAGAGTCCCAAACAAGATGGATGCAAAGAGGCCCACTCCAAGACACATCATAATTAAAATGACGAAGAGTAAAGACAAAAGAGAATTTTAAATGCAGCCAGAGAAAAGCAGTTAGCTACCTGCAGGGGAGTTCCCTTAAGACTGTCAGCTGATTTCTCAAAAGAAACTTTGCAGGCTAGAAGGGATTGGCAAGAAATATTCAAAGTCATGAAAAACAAGGGCCTACAGTCAAGATTACTCTACCCAGCACAGCTATCATTTTGAACTGAAGGGCAGATAAAGAGGTTCCCAGACAAGAAAAAAACTGAAGGTGTTCACTATCACCAAACCATTTTATATGAAATGTTAAAGGGATTTATTTAAGAAAAAGAAGATCAAAACTATGAACAATAAAATGGCAATATTTAGATATCTATCAGCAATTGAATCTAAAAAACAAACTAAACAAACAAGAAGAACAGAGACAGAATCATGGATATGGAGAACATTTTGATGGCTGCCAATGAAAGGGGTATGTGAGGGAAAGGGTGAAGAGGTGAGGAGATTAAGAAGTACAAATACCTAGATACAGAATAGCCATGAGGATGTAAATAGAGTACAGGGAATGGAGTAGACAAAGAACTTATACCCATGACCCATGGACATGAACGATGGTGTGGGGACTGCCTGAGGGAGTGGGCGGTGCTGGGGGGAGGAGTGCAAAGGGGAAAAACTGGGACAACTATAATAGCCTAATCAATAAGATATAATTTAAAAAACTGAACAAGACTTTCCCTGCCTTGAAAATCTCATGTCTAGCAAAGGATGCAGACTCCTAATTAAATCATCATATTTTAATGCAATCATCGAGAGAGGTATTTGTGAAATATAAGTGCAATGATATAGGCAGGGGGTATTAGGAAAGGCTACAGAGAACAAGTGCAGTTTAATCTGCATCTTGACAGGTGAGTAGGAGAACACTGGACAGAAAAGAGGAGAAGGAACACTCCACACAGCAGGGCAGGTGTGCACAGTCAGGGCACTGTGGGCGTGTGCCACTTCTTCAGGAACTGAGAGGAATCTAGTCTGGGGAGAGCACAGGTTTCACAAAAGTCAGTTACTGAAATGAGCCTAACATATACACCACTCACAAAAATTAGCTCAAAATGGATCAAAGACTTAAATGTATAACCTGTTACCGCCAAAGTCCCAGAGGAGAACACAGGACTAAAGCTCCCTGACATGGGTCTCAGTAGTAATTTTTTGGATTGACACCTAAAGCACAAGCAATAAAATGACAAACAAGTGGGACTACAGCAAACTAAAAAGCTTCTGCACAGCAAAAGAAACCATCAACAAAGTGAAAAGAAAACCTATGAAATGGGGATAAACTTTTGCAAACCATATATCTGAGAAGGGGTTAATATCCAAAATTTATTTAAAAACTTACACACCTGAATAGCAAAAAGAAAATAATTTAAAAATGGGCAAAGGTCCTGAGTGGACATTTCTCCAAAGAAGATATATGAGAGGCCCACAGGTACATGAAAGGATGCTCACTAGTCATTAGGTAAACGCACATTAAAGCCACAATAAGACACCCCCCATGCCTGTTGGAATGGTTATTATCAAAAGACAAGTGATAAGAAGTGCTGGCATGGATGCGGAGAAAAGAGCTCATTTCTGCCTTGTTGGTGGAATTGTATATTGGTACAGCTACTATGGAAAACCATATAGAGGTTCTTCAAAAAATGAAAAATAGAACTATCATATGATCCAGCAATTTGACTTCTAGGAATACATCCAACGGAAATGAAAACACTAATTCAAAAAGATATCTGTACCCACGTTTATAGCAGCACTATTTACAGTAGCCAAGCCATAGAAACAACCTAAGTGTCCATCAATGAATGAATATTTTTAAGACTTTTTAATGATTAAAAGATTTTACTATTGCAAAATATCTTCAAAATAATCACTAAAACATAAGCACCAAAAAAGAGCAGCGGCTTTCATTTGACTTCTGCACTAAAGTATCCCTGGTGTTTAGAACAGGGACTGGCACATGGTAATCACTCAATAAATATCCACTGAATGGATGAACCCTTTGTGTTTTGATTCAAATTTTGTTTAATCATTTAGAGGGAGAAATTCATCTTGAAAACCCTAAAGAAAATTACTTATAGTAATTTTCCTCCTTGTTGTTTTCCTCGTATGTTTTCCTCCTTGATGTTTCTGTTGGATTTTGTATCCTTATTTTCTGCCCGGGACTGTTCAGAACCATATTTTTTAGAACCACAGGCTAGAGAATTCTCTGTGCATCTCACTACCTCGACTGACTTCAAGGCCTTGTTAGAAAATCACACACTTTCAAGCAAGCACCCCAAACTCTCCAAAAGCACCCCCAGGAGACTGGAGCATGTGAACACATAGTCATACTTTAACCAGATTTGCAAATGGTTTTGCTTTTAGCACATCTGAAAATATGGACAAACTAGTAAGCATTCTTAACTGCATTTTCTAAACATATAGTAATAACATGGTTTTTGATATTTAACATTTGAGATATGTTTTGAAATTTGACAGTGTGATAAACAGAAACAAAGAGTTTACTTAGAGACCCTTTCATACCAAGATTCTGAAAGCTAAAATAAAATATATGAGCCTGTTTAAAAGAATTAGGTGGGCTGCCAAGTGGAAGCTGAAGAAGGTCCAGGAAAAAGATACACCTGGAACATAACAGTTTGGATGATTACATGTGATAAGGAAGATTCTAAATGTATCTTTAGGTATCTTTTAGGGTTCTTCCATCTTTTAATACCTTGGGGCAATTACTGGCATGCCCATCCATACAAAAGATTCTTGAGAACAGGACTGACTCGAAGGAACCATTGAGCTAAAGCTAGCTTTTGGTGATGGAAGATCTTACTTTGGGTGGCAGGCACACAATGCAATATACAGATGATGTATCATAGAATTGTACACTTGAAACCTACATAATTTTGTTAACTAATGTCACCCCAGTAAACTTAATTAAAAATAATAAATAATCAAGCAAACCAAAAAAGATTCATGAGAAAGATAAATAAAATGTTATAATTGAACAAAGTGAAAATTATAAAAGAGTTAACAATGGAAAGAAATTATTTGCCAGCTCCTTTGCTTCCTCCTGAAATGGAAATCCCTACAATGGATTATCGTGTTTTATAAATTGGCTTTTTCATATATAAGGTTTCATTAAACCAAGGCTTTCAATGGAGACAATTTTACTTTGGAACTTCAGGTACAACTTTGGTTTTCTCTCTCTTCTTATTTCTGTTAAAATACCTGTATATCCTTTTCATCATTTAATTGATTATTTGCATTGCCAAACTCTTAAGATGCAGGAGAACTGGAAATCCATGTTACTTTGAGACTGGCACAGCAATGAACACAGACAGTGCCGAAACCTTGGGAGGAGTTTTTGGTTGCCAGAGCACGTTCGGAAGACTGTATGACCAGTTTGTGTGCAATGCCTTATGGAAAAGAGCAGACAAATTTCCAACTCATTTTTTCTTATAAACCTAGAGGAAAGGTTTATGAAAACTCTAAAAGGAAAGGATTTTTCTTGGCTTGCTATAATTTTCCTAAACTTGGCAGTAACTATTACTTGCCATGCAAAAACAAAATGAAGCAAAATTTCATGTGTATAACTATTAGCAATACTTTTTCCTATTTGTAAGAAAGAACTAAAATCTATTGGATCAGCTAGATCGTTCTCAGCAGACATGTTATTATAATCAAGTGGATTTTAGAAATTTACATAACCAGCCTCTCAGCAACGCCTTGAGCCAATTTCCACCCGAGGACTTAACGGTATTCCATGATTTCTCACCCTCTCCGTACAGCCACATCGTTAGTGCCTAGTTCAATACATACACGCCCCAGGTGATCACTAGACTCACGAAATAGCAGTGGCCTCCTCTTTAGGAACCTAAACTACTAGATATAAGGCTAGAATGACATCATTTCAGCACACCAAACTCTCTTCTAGATCTCCAAGATATGGAGACTTCTTAATATTAATAAATAGCAGGAGAAATATTAACTTCATTAACTTAATCCAAGGACTGGAGTCTAGTCTGGTTTATAGACTATTTCCAAAAAACGTATTTTGTCACTTTGAAGCACAGAGTAAAAATAAACTAGTGGGATATTGCTTATAAGGCTTTATTTAATGGATTCTGAAGTGTTGATTTTTAGCTGTTTTTTGGATTATATAGAGGCTGATAAAGATGCCCACAAAGTTTCTTCCCCTAGTTAATTAATCTATGCTGCATATTTGTACCTTTAATTTTCAGAGGAAAGATTTTCAAGATAGTACAAGACAGACTACAAACCAAATAGCCCCAATTCCATGTTGGTAGGGTAATTCATTCTTTCTCCACCCAGCATCATGTACAAGTGCTGTGGAGAATGCCCAGGTGATCAAAATACACTCCCTACTCCGCTGGCGGTACAAGAATGTCAAATAACGAAATGTGGGCATTGTTGCTTTGTTCTTCATCTCTCTTACTGAGATTTCTGTAAAACTGGAATGGACTAGATAAACTGTTTGTCAATACTTCCCTTTTCTTTAGTTGTTCAAGTCGGTTTCCCGTGCCTTGGAAAACAGGACGGAGTGGCGGCATTTGAAGTGAATGTGATTGTAATGAATTCCGAAGGCAATACCATCCTACAGACGCCTCAAAATGCTATCTTCTTTAAAACGTGTCAACAAGGTAATCAGTAATGGTGATTCAAGAGAAAGCTCATAAAGCTTCCAGGTGTGATTTGGGTAAACAATTGTAGGTAGGTAGGTAGGTAAATGTGTAATTATAATCATACCAATGGGAGGAGAGGGTGATAAATACAAAGGTCATTAATAGTACCAAGCAAGACTTTCTCTGCTTTGACCCCACTCACAATTTTAGGAACTCTAATACCTCCTTCAAAATGCCCTGTTTTCTACCTCTCTCCTCCCCCTCCCCCTCCCCCAACACAATCTTTGGGAATTGCCAGGTGTATCTTAGCTATGGTCATGAAGTTTCTCCCTTTTCTTGTTCTAGATCCTCGTAGCAAGGTTGGCAGTCATTACCAGCAACTGCCACCTGTGAAGGCAACACTCCCCACCATCTCCCAAAGCTTGGCACTGCTAACCTCCATGGAGGATGGGGTGCCACCCTCACGCTAGCAATCTCTGCCAGGCAAAGGCGCCTCCCCACACCCCCATGCCCATTTAAGCATGAAAGCCTGGCTCTTTTTCCATCCTGATGCAAGATTTTCCAGCACAGAATTAAGCTCTGGGAGCTTTCAGTTCAGTAAAGACGTACCAAAAGGTCATTCCACCCTTTGAAAGCAGTTATGGAGGGCACTGTCAATCATTCTATTCTAGCATGAACTTAAGGAGGTACAGTAGATTGACAGGTGGAGACGAAGGCAGAATGAGGCTTGCTTTGCCTTCTTCCATGAAGGAAGTAGGATTGAGATCTTCCTTTGAAGAAGACTCACTGACATGCGAGTGCTATAGAGAGAAAACGGTAGACATATTCAATAAATTATGATCACTGGTGCCCTCTGGGGAAGCATGACTGCTACCTCTTCATGCTTGCTGCAATGATTTCAAAGATGTCCATCAATCTTGTTTCTCTTCGGTGAAGCCGAATGCCCAGGAGGGTGCCGAAATGGAGGGTTTTGTAATGAAAGACGTGTCTGTGAATGTCCCGATGGATTCTACGGACCTCACTGTGAGAAAGGTAAAGACAGCTTCCCTTGCTTGCTCCTTAATGAAGTGGATGTCACACAGCAGCCCTGCATGGATTTGTAACACCTCCCCTGAAATTATTTTTCTGGTCACATTATAAGGTTTGGTGAAATCTTAAAAAAGCCACAGAAGAGCTATTGGAAGGGATCTCTTCTGGGAGTGGATTTTCTGTTAAATCCAAGTGCGCAGTGACGGGGTCAGAGAACTTTGCCACAATGTCTACATTCTTTGTGGCCACTCCTACCCCCCCTCCCAGATATTAACTATTATATGCACTATGCTTGGACATAACTTTATGAAAGTTTTGAGGGTTTTTTCCCTCTACTTAAACTGTGTTTTAAAAGCTAGTATTATGAATGATTTGAAAGTTTCTACTCCAATTAAAAGTAGCTTAATTCAAAATTATGTCTACATCTGAGTTATTAAGTTGCTATAAGGCAAAAAAAAAGCTGAATATAATTTGTGTAGTGAGTATATCCATTTAAGTGAAATCGCTATTAAGGAAGTTATACAAAGAAAAGAGATAAACAAGAAAATGTGTCATGAACCACATACTACTTAAGTACTAAGCTTATTTGATCAAAATAATCAAAATATTTTTCATCTTCAAGAAATGAGAATTTTCCTTGTTTGCATTTATTTTTGAATTAGAAGATCAAGAAAAGAGAACAGGAAAAAATATTCACAGTCTTAAGACCACATCTTAGCTGAAATAATGATTCTGGGCAAATTTTGGTCAGCCATTCAGATGGAACAATTCCAAATTTTTTTCCATGAAATTGGTTAAAAATAGTCTGATATGAAAAAATAGTCTGATTTATAGCACAAAAATAATTTTTAATATAGACAACTTGTATCTCTGAAGAGTGACTATTTTTTAGTCAACCACAAAGCTTGAAAATATAGGCCTGTTATATTACTGACATTTCTAAAATGCTCCTGCTCCAAACCCTGTTTGGCCTTAATCAGAGCTCTCTCCCCCTTCCAGCCCTTTGTACACCACGATGTATGAATGGCGGGCTTTGTGTTACTCCTGGTTTCTGCATTTGCCCACCTGGATTCTATGGAGTCAACTGTGATAAAGGTAACAGTTTTTTTCTTTCTTTTAAGAACAAAGTTTGTTTTACTTTTTAAATGTTTCATAAAAGACATATATTTAATATATCATCACTTTCATAACAGCACTATAAACAGGGTGTATCACTTAACTGGCTGCTGCAATAGCTTTAACCCCAACTCTTAGTGTAGCTAACACAGTAGAAGTTTATTTCCACTCACAGAATGCTCCTGTGTAGGAATACCTGGTCAGCAAGCTGGGCAGCTTTTCTCCACGCAGTGACTCAGGGACCCAGGCCCCTTCCATCTATGGTCCTGCTTTGGAGCTCTTTGAATCTAGCCAGTCAGCAGCAAAAGGGAGATTGGAGTATGCACTGCTTAAAAACAAAACAAACACACACACACAAAACAGGCTCAGAAGTGACCCACAAAATTTCCACACCTATTCCATAGGTAGGAATTAACCCCACGGTTAATTCCCAGGTGGGATAGCTATCTTCCACTGACAGTTTTTGGGGAGGGGGACCCCGGATTTTTATGAGAAACAAGCTGTCCCTGCCACATGGGTCTGGGTAGGTACTGATCAGTTTTATGCATGAACTTCTAAGACAGAACTGAAACAACCTGCTCCAAATGGCCTGACCTCGATGTTCACTGACCCCCCAATTCATTGCTTTGTTTACAGATCACATCCCTGAGAGATTGGATTCCTCCTTCCTATAATGCAGCCTCATAGCCAGACTTTTTCTTAGAAAGTGGATTGAAACTTGGCCCTAAAATGTTATTGAATGATTCATATGCTTTACAAGATATCTATTTTGACAGGTTCACATCTTTTATGGAAAAAAATTAAATAATATCCTGTAAAGTGTATTCATTGAATGGAACAGTCCCTGTGTCAAAGTAGCCAATTGCATGAGTAGAACACTAATTTTTAAAACAAATATATGCTTGAAATAAAATGAGTGCTATTTTTGAGAACTGTCTCTTTAGTGATAATGCAGATAGCACCAATTAAGATGGAAATGAGCAGCTTTAAAAAAGAAAGAAAGAAAAGCTAAAGGAAAGAACCTTCTGCATGAGTCAGGATAATAATTCCAGTTGCCTGCTATTTTCTGATGCAGAGTACTTTCATGCAATTATCTGATTTTATTCTCAACAACCTTTTGAGATATGTAGGGTTTCATCCATCGCAGTCCCAGATAAATGAGGTTTGTGGAGCTTGAGGAGACTGATCCGGACTCACACCTTCCAGTGCCCCACGCTGACACTCAGACCACTGGTCATGAGTGATGCTGAATCTGGGCAGATACCTTGGTCTCTCTGCGGGTCCTGTTCCCCATGGAAATGAAGCCACTGACCCCTCAGCCCCCACCCCACAGCCATTTGAGATAATATGTGAAACCATCTCTACCTTTTATTTTCAAGTAATCTTTTAAAAGTAGAGCATTGGATAAAAAAGAATTTTTAAAATTTATATTCATAAAGCACCAATGATACTGATAATAATTAACAGCCAGTGTGTGATAATTCTTTATTGTGAATCTTTTTTTAACTTGTCTAAATTTAGCACTCAGCTATGGCAAAATTAGGCATTTCTTGAAGCAGAATTAATTTCATTTATATCAAAACTATTTGGAAATAAAGCAAATCCTTCAGAGATTTGGATGAAGAACTCATGTATTAACAGGTTTAATGGGAATCTGTGTAAGGCCTGCCTATGTAGACATGGCTGTTACTACTGTAGTTTGCACAGTGGAGTATCAATCACACTGTTTTTCTTTCTTTCTTTTTTTCTATGATATTACTTATTTTTTAGAGAGAGGGGAAGGAAGGGAGAAAGAGAGGGAGAGAAACACCGATGTGCGAGAGAAACTGATCATTTGCCTCTCACATGCCCCTCGCTGGGGACCTGGCCCGCAACCCAGGCATGTGCCCTGACTGGGAATCGAACCAGCTACCGTTCAGTTCGCAGGCTAGCGTTCAATTCACTGAGCCACACCAGCCAGGGCCAGTTGCAGTGTTTTTCTATTGGCATGGTTTCACAAATGCTACATGATCACTGTTCAGGGAAAATATCTATGTGTATTCCAGTACATTTTACATTTGATAATACTTGACCTTTTAGATGAAGAAATTTCCTCCTCGTTAGATTCCATTAATTTTTAAAAATTCTTTTAGAAAGTCTACTGAAATCTTATTTGGCCTCACTGGAGATCTGGGAACATTAAAAAACTTTTTTTTTTTTTACTACCTCAACAAAAAATGCTTTTATTGTCCAGGAGGTACTATAAAGCTTCTGAAAAAATGGTTTAATTACTGGCATGGAGCTAGATCTTAGCACTACGTATTTAAAGAAACATTAAAGATTAATTTTCATTGGCCCTTGGAACATCTTCACACACTTCAGGAATGGAGTAGTTAAGTGCTGGGTACCCTTGGTGCTTGTAAAAGCTGCTTAGTGTCTGTGGCTCTTTTCTGGTCAAGAATCATCGTATGGTGGAAATGTAGAGAAGCTTGGTCAGGACTGTGAGATATTATGTAAATACTAAGAGTGCGGCCAAATTTTATAACGAGCTTTGTCATATTCTGTAACTTTCAAATAACCTCCCAGGCTCACTGAATTCTACACGTTCATCAGGGATGGTGCCCAGAGGGCTGCAGCCAAGTGCGCATGACCCTGATGTTTTCACATCTTAGTATCCCCAGGAGAAACGGGGGCAGGCAGGGAGACAGGACACACCCACAAGCAGTCCAGCCCTAACAATACTAGTACCAAGTAGCAGAGAGGAAACTCAAAGAGCTGGTCCCCCCAAATCCAAATCCTAAATCCTGCACCCCAATGCTGCTGCTCCCTGCCTCCCACATTAGTGGGCTTGATTTTTGCCAAAACGAGTACATCATTGTCTTAAGCTGAGAGATACTTGGGATTTTAAACAAAAAGTTTTTTTCTTTTAAGAGGCATGGTATTCATAGAACATTCTAGTTGGACTTCTTCTTCACAAAGAAAACACACACTTATAACTTTTGGATTTCCTTTCTGGTTTTCCTACTGGAAGTTTACTTCACCTTTTGTTCATCTATAGCCAACTTTGGCCAGTTTTATATAGGACAAGAACACATAGGCCATGTAACTGGAATTGCTGAAACTCCAAGCTCTTACTTTAATCCCCTTCATAGAATGAGCCAACTTGTCTATTTTTACATATGTGCTCTCCCCAACCCCATTTCTGTGCTCCTTCTATTTTAGGTGCCAGTGAGCAGCCAAATTCCAGAAGTTGACAGCAAGGTTGTAGGGTGAATTGTACACAGTCCAATTTTTACCTGGGTAATCCAGTGAATTGGACTTCCACAGTAATACATCCAAGTTCTTCATCCCTCTGGCTCACACTGCTGCCACTTCCCTGCCCATGGGGTCTCACAAGGGTCAATAGGCTGTCTTTTCCTGAATATAAGTATCCCTTCTTCCAAATATCAAGAATGTCAATTTTTAAAAAAATCCTTATTACTGAAGATGAACCTTTGTTCTTATTCTGAAAAAAAAAAAAGGTTGCTTTTTCCTTTGTTGGCTCCAATACTTAGAGCTTCTCTTCCTTTTATCTATTTCAACTTAAAAGTTTTTCTCTTTGAAAGTTTTTTCTCATTTTCTTCTTCCTTAGTCTTAAAAAATTTGGGAGGGTTTCAATGGAGCATTATGTAGAAGTAGGGCATTACTTCCCTTTAAACATTGTATTTCCCCCTTTCACTATTGCCAACAGCGTTTAAGGAGAACCTGGCTCAAGAATATAAGTGAGAAGCTTTACAAAGGGTCCATTACGTGACTCTCTCACTGGCGAGGAGGGTGACATGAATTGGGTTTGCGAGGGTTGAAGTCTGAAGATGTACTGTAGTTCAAAACAAATTTCTTTGAGGTTAAAAACAATGTTTTAATTTCTAAAAAAATAATAGGGAATGGGCTTATAGTGATCTTCTCCTCTTAAGGGCACAGACGTTTATAGGAAAATAGAAAAGAAGGTTTTGCACACCACGCGTCTTTTCACTAAGGGATAACCCCTCAGGTGGGTACTATGTAATGTGCATGGCGTCCTCTTGCGCTGGAGGAGTCCGCATGTGGTCAAGCGGTTTCAATTCCCGTATTTATAAAGTGGCTTACTTTACTACATACAGTAAATGGGTGAGTAGCAGGTGCCTCCAAAGTATCACCTAACTGTAAGTGAAGTTCTTTTTCTGATTTAACCTACTGTCTAATGCAATACCCTGTTATTCATTCTAACAGCAAACTGCTCAACTACTTGCTTTAACGGAGGAACCTGTTTCTACCCTGGAAAGTGTATTTGCCCTCCAGGACTAGAGGGAGAACAGTGTGAAATAAGTGAGTATTGACCTTCTGCATTCTCTTCCATTTTTGGAGAACTCTGAAACTCCATCTAACCCCTTCATTTTATCAATGAGCAATGTGAAGCCTAGAGACAATGGATCGCTTGTTTAAGGTCCCAGGCCAGTGGTTTCTCTTCACTAGATTCAGGCCCCATTCATTTAGCTAAAGGTGGGGCAAAGGGCGGCAAAGCTGAGCCCAGATGACTCAAGAGCAAACCCTCCCCGCTGAAGTATGACTGGGTTTGGGTTGTTCAGCCTGTTGCGTTGTTCTTGTTGGTGACTTTGTCTCCTTCTAATTGTGCAGAGAGCATAGTGTCAGATTAGAAGTGTAGACCAGAGCTTTGGGACAGCTGGAATTGGCTCGCCTACCCTCATGCATACGGACTTTTTTCTCTGCTACTCATTACCACATTTCCTAAACTAGACGGAGCCTCGTAACCCATCTAAGAGAAAAGGACAGATTAAAGAAAAAGGAGAAAAAAAGGTGCATAGCAGTAAAGAACAAACTAATAGTACACACGACATGAATGAACCACACAGATCTCACGTTAAGTAAAAGGAGCTAAACATAAAAAAAGTGCATACTGCCTGATTTCATTTTTATGAAGTTCAAGAACAGGTAAAACCAATGGATGCTTGTAGAAACCAGGACAGTGGTTGGGGGCACAAAGGAACTTTATGGGCTGCCCAAAATGCTCTGTCTCTTGTTTGACGAAGTGTCACATGAGTGTTTTGTTTATGTAAAAAAAAAATAGTTGAGCTGTAAACTTAAGATTAGGGCATGTTATGCTTTCACTAGATATTTGTCATGCTCCAATACAAAAAATATTACAGGTAGAATGTGGCAGAGAGTCATTGTTTCGGGAATCAGGCTGTCAAACTCTTCTCCTGGCTTCGCCACCTACCACCCCTGTCACCCTCAGCAAGTCCCTCAAGTTCTCTCTTAAACTTAGAAATCGGCCAACCCCATTCTGGATGGCTTTATGATCCAGAAGGCAGGTAACATCAACGCTCCTGCCTTTGGAAGGTGCAAAAGCAGCGTGAGCACGTCTGCTGAGGGCGCATATCCCTGACTTTCTGGAGGTTCTGGAATACGGTGTTTTCATTTCCAGCTGTGTTGTATCTGTAAAACACCACTGTGTTCGGTGTTGTAGTGGGTTCAAAATTGAATAATACTGACTTCCTATTTTTAACTTTCAACCTCTAATTTATTTGTGGGTTTTTGTACTTTAATGAGTACTAGATGAAGTAACCATTTTTTATAGAGTTCAAATGAAATACCTCTGTAGTTTCCATAGAACATGTAATTAATTGCCAGGATGTGGTTTCTGTTCTTATTAGTTACCTAGCCCTGATAAAGATATTTGTGAACTTACTCCCCACAATTTTCCCCCTGTACTTACTCTCAGACTTTGCATAGTTAGTTGGTTCATGTTTATGGATCTTTGTTTATGGGCTCATTTCTCTTCATGTAAGTACGCCCTTTCATGCCCTTAGGTTTATGACCTTTCCATTGGCAGAGACAATGTTTTCTATTCCTGGTTTTTTTTTTCCTAACTGCACCAAAAATGTGGGCCTTTGAGAGCTCCTGATTATCCCTATCACAAGTTATATGAAATCCTTTTAGGAAACCTTCTGTTCTATTATAGGAACCACATTACCAAAAAAATATGGACATGGGTCTTGAGTAGAAAAGTACCACTGGTGTGTAATAAAGACAAAAAGTTGAATTATGTATTCTTGTTTTTAAATGACAACCTGTGCTTTTATAGGATACATCAGAAAATAAAGGATAAATTCCTGGCTGGTGTAGCTCAGTGGTTTGAATGCTGGCCTGGGAACCAAAGGGTCGCCTGCTCGATTCCCAGTCAGGGCACATGCCTGGGTTGCCAGGTCCCCAGTAGGGGGCACATGAAAGGCAACCACACATTGATGTTTCTGTCCCTCTCTCCTTCACTTTCCCTCTCTCTAAAAATAAATAAATAAAATCTTTTTAAGAAAAGAAAAAAAAGAAGAAATTAAGAGAAATTTTAAAAGCAAACAAGAGAAATAACTTCCAACTATAATAACTGCTTTATAATTTTTCATAACTCTTTGAATTCTGGAATATTCTCTCATGGCTGGACCACTGATGAAACAGCTTCTTGACCCATAGAATACTTATTATTTTATGTATTCTTATTTTTAAATTGAGATCTAGTGCACATACCATAAAATTTAGCATTATAAGTATATAATTTAGTATATTCACAAAACCATGCAGCACTTCTATCTAAACCAGAACACATCCTCACACCCAAAAGAATCCCTGTATCCATTAGCAATCACTCCTTATTTCCCTCTCCTCAAGACCCTGGAAAACACTAATTTACTTTCTGTGTCTTTAGATTTTCCTATTCTGTTTCTAAATTTTCCTACTCCTTTTTGTATAAATAGAGTCACATAACGTATGGCCATCTGTGTCTGACTTCTTTTACTTAGCATGATGTTTTCGAGGTTCATCCATATTGTAGCAAATATCATTGCTTCCTTTGAATTGCTGGCTAATAGACACTGTGTGGGTGTAGCAGCCACATTTGGTTTATCCGTTCATCAGCTGAGGGATATTTTGCTGTTTCTACTTTGGGGTTATTATGAACAATGCTGCTATGACCATTTGTGTACAAATTGTTATGCAAACATATGTTTTCAGGTCTCTTGGATATATACTTAGGAGGGGAATTGCCAGACCATAATGTTTATTTTTTGGAGGAACTGCCAAACTATTTTCTAAAGAGCCTGTACCATTTTACATTCCCACCAGTAATGTTCAAGGGTTCCAGTTATTCTGCGTCCTTGCCAACACTTATTTACCATCTTTTTTAGTGAAAATATGTATTTTGACATTACATTTTTACTTTTTTCTGATCCACAATAGGATTGATATCTTCTAAAACTTCATTCTGACTTGATTATGAGGTACACTTGTAGATTAACAAATAAGACCATGAATAGAGGTTATCTGGATGTAATTTACATTCATTGTTATTTAAAGTTCAGAGATTTCCCAAAATATTTTAATGAACCTTCAATTAAAAAGACAAAATTATTCATACTCTATAGTAAATTGATTTTTAAAATAACTTAATGGGTTCTTATTATTATAACAGTTTTCTGTAAAAAATTTAGAATATTGAATGAGACAATTACAAATCACCCTCAGACACAGAGATGACGATTGTTGATACTTATTATAGACATTTAAAATCTTTTTCTATGTGAAGCAGAGTAGCAAATTCAAGTTATCCCACAACCCAGTGGGTGGAGGAAATTTAATGACTTTATTCTGTCGATATCTTATCTCATTGCTCTCACGGGACTTACCCACTGGTTATAGAAAAATGCTAACTGTTTACACTTAGTCAAATCTGTTTGTCATCCAGCATTCCCTGCCCTCTTTTACATAATCTCTCAAGCTGACTCAGTTTTCCACTGTCTAATGGATAGCAAAATATCTTTAGGAAAAGAAAATCAATATTAAAGACACTTTTAAGACTCTGAATCTTAAAACAGTCATGTCTTCATGAGATTTTAGCTTCATGAGGTTTGCTCTAGGCATGGCCTCTAACAGCTGCCTGCAGCCACATTTCTGTGGTGTGATAAGCAGGAGAGAATGTCCTCCTTTCCAGCTCCAGTGAACCTAATGGTGCTCACTTTCCTCTTGCCGAAAAAATAAAAATACCCATGGAGTCAATGAAAAAGTTCTCACCACAAATCATTCTCTGTGTTGTGCCTGGTTACCAAGTTCACTTCTCAAAGAACATGGGGAAAGTTTGGATCACCAAGTATTTCACAATAAGTGCTCTTTCTTTGCAGCCATATAATTATTGTCCCACATCTTGCTTACTTGGAAAACCTCAATGCATTGCAGAATACTGTGATATGATCCAGTTTTGAGCATGTGATGGAGTCAGATTTTTTTAATGCAAATAGACATTCAGAGTTAGGTGTTCCTTTTCTTTAGGTAAAAGTTAGGATCTAGACCAAATAGTAAATGCTATTCTGTGTATCCAAACCTAGCAAAAAGGACCCTTTGGGATTTTAAATGGTCAACAAAAAGGTGATATTCTATTATTAAGGTTGTTTTAATGATGAAGGATGTTCCTGTTTCTGGAACACCTTGTGCATGAGAAAAATCTAAAGGTGTAATGGCATTCTAGGTCTTTGAGAGACTCTAACATCTCAATATTAAGTCTATATTGTCTCCATCATGACTAAAGGCAGCTTCATTTGATTTACACATAAAGAAAGTCCTTTTGAATAAACAGAAAAGTATGTTTCAGCAAAATGATTTTCATAATGGAATTCACTTCATGTCTCTCGAGCACAGTGCTAGCAGTAAAGTATACAGTAGTTAACTTTTGTCAAAGCTTTGACCACAGAAAGAAGAGCTTAGAGAATGAAAGGTGGGCTGAGGAAGGATAAAGACTTCATTTCTTCCACTTATGTATTGAGGCCTTTGTAATGAGTATTTTGCTAAAGTGGAAAAGAAAAAGAAAAAGAACAACAAAAAAAATACCCAAACTCCTCCACTACCAAAATCCAACGGCTGTCCACTCTCTTTGCAACCTCATCATGCCAGTCATAGGGCATGGTTTCAACTCTGCATGAACACACCTTTCTCTTCTACTTCTTTAAAAAAAGATTCAGCCTGAGGATGGCAAATTCTAGAGTACAGAGGGGGAATAAGTAGCTTCGGGAGTGAGAAGAAAATTATTATATAGTTTTTATATCTAAGGCCCAATTCCAGCTCTAAAATCCTGCGATTCAAAGACCTGTGAAAACATTAGCAATACTCAGTTGGCATGTAGATGAAAGAAAGAATGATGTATTATTAGGATCTAAGGCATTCCTGAAAAATGCACAGGTGTGGTATTAGGCACCTGTCGTGCCCCCCTTGACATCCTCCTCAGCCAGCCTTTCACTACAGCCGCTGCTGCCACACCCTGTTTTGCACAGGTATAACCTGACTGCACTCATCTTAGCTGTTCACATATCTCTTGTTTTCCACCCAGAAACTCTGAGTCCTAAAAACATACACCCTGTACTCAAACACAGTTATGGAATGGAAGCACACAAGCAAATTATCCCATGGTTTGACCGCTGACCAGTGGGAAACAGGTGCTGATGGCTAAATGGCCCCTCTCACTTCTTGTCAGAGGATTTGCAGGTGCCATCCCTCCTTGGAAGGATGCAGCAGGAGAGAGCCTGGCTGTGGTACCCACAAGCATACTTTTGTGCTGGCTTTCCCTCCTTCCCTGATTCCCACTCCTCACCCCCTCATTCCTGTCTCCTAGGATCACTTCCCCAAATCCACTGCCTGTGTGCTGGTCCTGCTTTCTGGAGAATCCTAGGCTAGGGCAGATGTCACCATGTACAGGTGCAGGCCTGCTTTCGGAAAAAGTGACATTCAAAAATGAGAACTCAGAGAAACCATTTACAGGGTCATTGTATCTTAGCTTTTAGTAGATCTTACATTAGAAGTGCTTATGAATCAGTTAAAATATTATTCTATTCATAAAAAAGTAATGTAACTATAGTATGTGGGTAACACATTGATTATGGAAAATACATATTCAAAGTTGTAAGTAACAATATGAGCCTATTTTCCAAAAAATGAAATTCAAACAGAATCAAAACCAGATTATATCTGAAATAAGTGGAAATAAGTGCCATTTAATAGCTTTATCCTCCCAAAGCTTTGTAATTCCTTTGAAAAATGTAATTACCCCTGAACAAAGCACTGAGTTCCTTGCTTATTTGGATTCTTCTGTTTCAGGCAAATGCCCACAGCCCTGTCGAAACGGAGGTAAATGCATTGGTAAAAGCAAATGTAAGTGCTCCAAAGGTTACCAAGGAGACCTCTGTTCAAAGCGTAAGTACCCCCTGTGCAATCGGTCTGGGTATGGGACAATTGAAGTAGCTGCGGTCTTGTACTACATAATTTCTGTGCCCACTGCATGTCACCTGGAAATCATAGTTAACCTCTCTCACTGACATATATGTTTCCTTTATGTAGACCAAAGACGTTGTATGAAATCCACACACGTATAAAAAGTTACACACATTCACACACCCAAGGGAACTTTTTAACCCTTAGGAGTTTTCTTATGGGAAATAAACTTACACTGCCCAGCAGTTTCAAAGTCCTGCTGAGTGTCTTTTGTGAATAAGAAGCATCAAACTTAGTTTAAGATCTCTCTCAGGATTTTCTCAATAAGTCCCAAGCCAACTTGTAGCTGATGACTGACCTAGAAAAAAAAATTAGGGGATGAAGCCAAAACTAACACATTCTAAAGAACTGTAAGAAAAACAGCTGTGTAATTCTGTTGAAAAATGAAAGCACAGGAAACATCCTTTTATGTCCTTTGATTCTAGCTGTCTGTGAACCTGGCTGCGGGACACACGGAACCTGCCATGAACCCAGCAAATGCCAGTGTCAGGAAGGCTGGCATGGGAGACACTGCAATAAAAGTGAGTGGGAGCCGTCTGGGGAGCCAGCCTCTTCCACATCTGTTTCTTGGCCCCAAAGACTAATAGACAACCCATAAATCAGCCTGCTTTCCATTTCATTAAAAGCAACTTCTTCCCTGCCTCTTCTCCCCAATGCTTCCTCCTGCTGCCCACACAGTCTAAGTTTAGAGTGTAAAGAGAATGCATCTCTGCAAAATACCACATCTGTAAAATGTCACCACAAATATTTTCTAGATTCCATTAGTACAACAGGTTGTTTTGTTAATACAGGGTGTTAAATATGAAAGAAATGACAAGTAAAACTGAGATTTTAAGTCAAATGTGGAATTAGTATCTACGTGGCTCTGATTTTATCCTTCAAGATTTATCAACTAGCATATAAAACATGAAGAGTTTTGCTCTTTAAAATCTCTTTTTAAAAATTTTATTTATTTATTTTCAAGGAGAGGGGAAGGGAGGGAGAAAGAAAGGGAGGGAAGCATCAATGTGTGGTTGCCTCTCACATGGCACCCACTGGGGACCTGGCCCGCAACCCAGGCATGTGCCCTGACTGGGAATCGAACCTGCGACCCTTTGGTTTGCAGCCCGCACTCAATCCACTGAGCTACACCAGCCAGGCCTTCCTCTTTAAAATCTTTAAATTACATTGGTGTGTTATGTTTGACATGAGTTCTTTTGAGGGAAAGAAAGGGTTTATAGAGTATGGGAGAGATACTAAGATAGAATTGCATTTTTTCAAATTTACTATCAAAAATGAACTAGTTGTTGAGATAATCAACCACTGCCTGTTTTATACACAAGATGAAACTTGCTAAATGCAACCATTTAATTGTGCTTGACATATTCTCTGTGCTAAGTATGAAACTGGACACTGAGGACACACCAATGAACAGACAGAAAAGGCTCTGCCTGGGGGAGCCCAGGTTTGAAAGGGGGGGGACAGTCAATTTGCAAGTGAACAAAAGAAACACCACCGGTTCTGTCCGCTGGCAGCTGGGCCTCAGGCTCCCAAGCAGGGCCCACTGCCCACTCCAGTCGTACAACAGCCTGCAGCAGCACAAGTCCAGACTGTGTCTCACAGTGACTTTCAACCTCTGTATCTAATAGCACATGTACACTAATTACTGAAATTCTGCAGCACACCAAAACATATATTTTTTGCCTATCTGACAAAAAATTAGGTATAATATTGATTCATTCACACCAGAGGGCTATTGTTGTGGCGGCTGTTGTCATTTTTTTTATTTGACAATCTAAGGGAAAAGAGGTCAGTGCCCTGAACTAAACAGGTCAGGTATTGCATGTTTTAAAAACTCGTGAAGCACACTGGCTGAAAATTGCTGGTGTATCATATTGTGTCTCAAAAATAATGGATATATTTGAACACAACATGTACACGTGAGTTGTTTTTCTAGATTAAGGGTCTCCGAAGGGTGATATATATAGCCCAGTGAGTGTGGAAATGATCAGCTGGGGTGCTGAGAAAAAATATTAGTTTTAAAATAGATTTTAAATTATTTTATTTATATTAGTATAAATACATAGGTAATATAAATATTATTTCTCAAGCTCATTTATTTTTGTGCATAAATGCTCACATTATATTATTCTTATGTATATATATTTATATGTAAGTATATATGTTTATTTATTTGTTTATTTTAAAGTAGTTGGTGCCTGGTCTAGGCTACACTAACACATTGATTTGATTCTTTTTCACCTACTGAGTTGACCGGATAGTGGACTGAATTGGCTTCCAGTGGCCTGGCTTAACAAGGAATGTGGCTTCTCTGCAAAATAGCTCCTTTACCCAGGAGGTCATGGTTGAATGGTATCCCTGTTAGGACCTATGTACTTGGAATCCTTTGGACTAAAAGACATATAGAAAACTAATCATTTCTAGAGCTATTTTGGAAAACAGTAAACCAAACCCTTTGTTCTATCCTCATCTGTATACAAACTGAGAGGCTTCTCCCAGAATCAGAGAACCTTTTCAGGAGTTCTAGGTGTGAGGTCAGACTGTACATCCCAGGATTCAACTACAAAGGGCTTCTGGGACTCACATCTGGACCCTGGTGACCACTGAGAGTGATGGGAGGACAGCACGAGGTCCACTGTTCCTGCTGACACTCCCGGTCACTCTTCCAAAAAGAAGGCAATTTAGGGGCCATCACAGAGTAGAGATGAGCAATTGAGACAGGTGTGCCAACCCCAGATGGCATCCCCACTCGCAGACCATGCTGCTGAAGGCTCCCTCATGAGTGTGCCTCTTTCAGATCAAGGTGTTGCATGTCAAGAAGATGCCCTGGTGCTTGATTAAAGTGCAAACGTGTTTTCTGGGAGAGGCCACCCAGCCACTTCGTACATTAGCGAAGAGAATCAGGCTGAAAGAATGAGGTTTACTTTGACCAGGGGGAGGTAACAAGGAAGCTCTACGGCACAGAGTTCTTTTATGAACAGATTCCCAGTGGGGTGACACGTTGGGAGGTCCCAGGCACTCAGACACCTCAGTGGGGAGGAGGATACTGGAGACAGACCACTCTGCTGGGCTCACCCTCCCCAGCAAGGAGGTTTGGGGCTTCATGGGTGGCAGGGCCAACAGCAGGGTAGGGATTTACTCCAGCACATTGTTGGCTCATGTTTTGGCTGTTCCACAAGCTACTAGCCTACATCCCGACAATTCAAAGAAACACATTCAGGCACAAAGTATTCTGTTCCCCATACTTATTTATGGCATGCATGCATTTAAAAACCACAAGGAACAAATGAAATGCTGAACTTGACTCTCATGCACAGGAAGATGGAGGCAGATTTTTACAACGTGATTTCTGTCTTGAATCAGTTTTAGGAAATCGGTAGAAATGGGTCTGTGCCCAAAAGCTCACAAGTAGGAGGAAGGGAGGTCTCAGGTTGTGTAACTCAGTGCTGCACTCTACTTAACAACAACTGAGCTGGAAATAGACAGCTGCCCTCCTTGATTAAACTCACAAACCCCATTGATAAGGAGTCATTTCAAACCATCGCCTTTTCTTAATATGTACAATGGAAGCCCTTAATCCTTACAAAATGCCTATTTTGGGTAAATGCAATAGCCACACCCTATCGGGTGGTCTATACAAAGAGCGGAAGTTAAGTTGAACAGTATAATCGAGGCAAGTTTTGCAATGCAGTGAAAAAGATCAATGACCAAATCCTCTGCAAAAGTATCCCTACATTCAAACCTCAGTGCTAGATCCTTACCAGCCCCGAGGTGGAGAGTATCCTTCCGTTCAGTCACATTCATCCAAACTCTGCATCAAGAGTTTCTGCACAGCCCAAGTCCGTGGTGAGTCAGACATTCCACGGAAGCCAGATTTGATGGAGTTAGGAAAATAGGTTCCTTTTAACAGAATTTGAACCTGTAACATCTATCTCTTCCATCAGGTAGCTTTTTGTGGTTGCTGTGGTCTTTCACTCTGGGTTGAAAAGGGAAAATGGATTTCATTTGAATGGTTAATAATGAATCTGAAAAGCCTGTTTTTGTAGTTTCTTTTCTTTTAAGCTGTGAATAATTTTGCAGGGTACGGAGCCAGCCTCACGCATGCCCTGAGGCCAGCAGGCACCCGGCTCAGGCAGCACACGCCTTCACCTAAAAAGGCCGAGGAGCGGCAGGATCCACCTGAATCCAATTACATCTGGTGAACTCCGACATCTGAAACGTTTTAAGTTACACCAAGTTCATAGCCTTTGTTAACCTTTCATGTGTTGAATGTTCAAATAATGTTCATTACAGTTAAGAATACTGGCCTGAATTTTATTAGCTTCATTATAAATCATTGGGCTGATATTTACTCTTCCTTTTAAGTTTTCTAAGTATGTCTGTAGCATGATGGTATAGATTTTCTTGTTTCAGTGCTTTGGGACAGTTTTTATGTTATGGCAGTGGATCAGGTTAAAATTTTGTCTTTTCAGTGCATAGCTGGCAGGTAATTTCCAAAATCACAATGCATTCATGGTGTTGAAGGGCTGGGGTATATTAGAGAAGGTAAATGGAACGAAGAAGCATAAATCACAAGGGTTTGGTTGAAGCAGTTAATTGTGCTGAAGTTACAGCATTTCAAATTTTATTGTCATGTATTTAGACATTTGTCACGTTTTTTAATTGCCCTTATTTTAAACTCACAATACATTTTGACCTTACCATCATTCCAGAGAATTCACTATTAAAAAAAAGAAGAAGAAATAACACTGTGGTAGTGGCATTTAAACAATATAATATATTGTAAACACAATAAAATAGGGAATATAATGTATGAACTTTTGGCATTGGCTTGAAGCAATATAATATATTGTAAACAAAACACAGCTCTTACATAATAAACATTTTATACTGTTTGTATGTATAAAATAAAGGTGCTGCTTTAGTTTTCGGAGCGCGGTATGGAGTGGTCTTTGCCTGTGCTATCTTGTGAAAATAAAGTCGGTGGCCCTCGAGCGGTGGTTGAAAGGGCAGCGCCCTTGAGAAGAGAAGCCGACCCATCTCCCTTCCCCGCCCCGTCCCCACTCAGCCACACCACACAACACCCTGTTGTCACTGCCTGCGATGCTGTTTGTGTCAGCTCTCAGCTCAGTTGTCATCTCTTTCACGGGTTCTTCTCTAACCAGGATGTGTCACATATTGCATTCATGGAAGATTTTCTAAAGGTGTCAGAATGTTGCACACGAAAAGTGCTATCATTTACTAAGAACCTGTTGATTCCCACAAACATTACATGTGTTGCTTTACACCCCTACGAGGCAGGCATCATGGTGCACTTTTACAGACAAGAAAACTGAGTCATGGTGACATGAAGCACTTTACCCAGGATCATCTATGATAGGATACGGTTTCAAATAATATGGACAGGTTTCAATTCATAAAGCCTTGCGCTCTGCTGTTCTTTCTCTTTCCTTTTTCTCAGCAAATACAGCAGAAGACAAAACTCCATAAATCCTACATAGCAACCTTCCAACCTGTTTTATTCTCCTCGTTCTTCTAAGGGAATGCGAACTTTATTTGTAGATATTCCAAAGTCCACAAGTTTTCCCATGCTAGGGAGTGGCAGCAATCAGTTGTGTGATTTGGGGAAGTGAACACCGGGGAAGCTAGAAGCAGAGTGGACACACCTGTTACGTTCAGTGCTAGACCTCGGCAGTCTTTCTCCTCTACTCGCCAGAGCCCAGAGTGTCAGCCTGTGGCCACACAGAGCTTGCAAAGCAGACCGAGAGCCAGGGAGCTTACCTTGGGATCCTAACATGAGAACCAACTTTTTAAGACTTTTAAGTAAAAATCCAATTGCATAATAATGAGAACTAAGTGGCAGAAAGTTAAATTTGGGGATGGGATAATAGTAACGATAACAACAGCTTACATTTATATAGTACTTAGTTTATCTAAGTACTTTAATTGTATTAACTCAAAGGTGAAAAAAAACGGAACGGTGGGAAGTTGGACCGGAGGCAGGGTGACAGACAGACTGCCGTCATCTAGGTCGGTCATCCCCAGACCACTCTGACTGCATACCCCGTTAGAAATATTTGAGCACACAGTCCTATGTGTACATGAATATTATTTACATACATAACTCCCAATATATGCATTATAAAAGCCAGATATGTTAAAAGGCAGAAATAAACATATAAAAAGCTCTATTATTTCTTCACTTACCCCAAAGATGGTTTTGCATACACCTGGAGTACATATGCACCCCATAGGGGACCTCAGGTAAAGGGGAGAGGTAATAGAATCTGAAATGATTTTACCATCAGAGAGGACAGTAGGACTCAAGAGAGATTTCGAATCTAAGTGAGGGACTAGACGGCTGATTGAATACAGGGGTTAAAAAGAGAGAGGGATATGGACAGTGATGCTAACGACTGAGAAGGAACAAGCGGGTTTCCAGAGATGTGAGTTCAGTTTTGAAGATGTTGAGTTTAGTGTGCTTTTAGGACATCTTGGTGCAGAATGCCTTGGAAACACCGTTAGGAGGTTAGGTCAACAATTTTTTAAGTATTAGTTACATTATAAATGAATAATACTAATTATATGTTGAATACTTTAATGATACACACATGCGTACACACACACACACACACACACACACGATAGCTTTAGTGAAATACAGTGGGATTCAGCTGTGTTTTTAGATTCCATATACAGTGAACCTCCCCTGCAGCTTACCTTTGTCTATCTTTATTTGTATAACAATACGGCCTGTACTCTTTGGCAAATTGAGCACTTCTTCCCTCCCCATAACCATGTGTATTATGAGTTTTCACCCACGATATACCCTAGGTTACTTTGTCAATTTATGTGGAATCATAACAGTGGAGGTCAGTTCTTGAAACAAAGGCCACTAATCTGGGATGTGAAATAATTGTTATTACACATATGAAGTTACCACAGGAGAGGAAGAGGGGGAGGAACCGAAAGGAGGAGGACGAGAATATTTATATAAATTACCTCTAGCCCTGGCAGAGCCAAGTTTGTTGGCGCATATTCCTGTACACCAAAAGGCTGAGGGTTCCATTCCACGTCAGGGCACATACCTAGGTTGGGGATTCTATTCCCAGTCAGGGTGCACACAGGAGGCAACCGATCATTGTTTCTCTCTCACGTAGATCTCTCTCTCTCTCACTCTCTTTCCTTCTTTCTTTCAAAACAATAAAAACATATCCTCAGGTGAGGATTTAAAATTAAAAATAAATAAATAAACATAACATACCTCTAAACAGTAACTTCAAAGTAAGGACTGAAGGCAGTCTGAAAAGACATATACCAATTGCCCAGATAAAATAAGTAGGAAAAATGATTTAAAGGAAATATGGGTTAGATCATAAAATGGACCCAGGAGGGAACTCCTGCACACTTGTGAAGGTGGGCCATATATTTAGCTGTGAGCTCTGCTCCAGCCACCTCAAACAGGAAACCATAAACACAAAAACTAGTTGCTCAGGAGAATTTAAACTATACAAAAAACTTCATTTGGGCTAAATCAAGACATATAGGTCTTGGGAAATCTACCTTTTGGTGTCCCTTCCATTTGAAAGTCTTTAAAATAACATGTACATGTTTATTTCTAGAAGAGCTACATGAACAAATAAGAGTTTGTTTGTTTTTTTAAGTGGCTGACAGAGTTCAGCTTCTCACCCACCATCTCAGGCAATTTGTCTTTGACCCAAAAATTCTGTGCCCCACCCAGGGAAGAAAAACTCTCCAGTTAAATCCAGCCAAGCGACTCAGAGGGAAGTTCATTAAGCTTATTGTTGCTTGAGCATGCGCCTTGAAATTCTTAACAGCTCCTCAAGTGGCTTCTCAAACTATTCCCTTCAACTATATGCAGTACTCCTTTTTATTAAAAAAGATTTTACTTATTTTTTAGAGATGGAGGAGGAAGAAAGAGAGGGAGAGAAACATTGATGTGCAAGAGAAACATCGATTGTTTCCCTCTTGCACACGCCCTAACTGGGAACTGGGCCCACAACCCAGGCGTATGCCCTGATCCGGAATAGAACTTACAACCTTTTGCTTTGCAGGGCGACACTGAACTGAGCCACACCAGTCATGGCTGCAGTACTCCTTCTAAAAAAGAGTTTTGGTAAGTAACTTTTTTCCCACCTCGTTCCAAGTCCAGTGAGTCATACAACACAATTTTAGCTTGATATGCTTAGGCCTAGCCCCAGATTCGCTCACCCTTACCCTCGCCCAGAGAAGAAAGCAGTGCCACCTGTGGGTTCTCGTAAAGAGGTGAGAGTACCAGGTAGTACACAGTGCTCTCTGTGCATAAGGCAAAAACAGGTAGGGCTCTTGAAGGAGGCACAAATCACCACAATGGAGTGTAATTTAATAAAAACATTTCTATCAAAGTAAGGGAGGATAAGGGGATGATATCGTGAGGTGAGCAATTTTTAAATTGGGTAAATGAGAAACATGGCCACTTCAGAATAATTTCATGAAGCAATAAAAAAGGAAAGAAAACAAATGACTGTCCAAAGACAGGAGTGTTGTCGTCATAATTTTTAGGCAGTTTATGCAAGTGGTACAAAGATAAAACTTTAATAAGCATATTGAATAAACATTCTCCATATGGCTTACTATAAAAAATAGAAACCATATTCAGGAAACTGACATCATAAAACAAAGTATTCAGGTGTTCATGAGATTTTTTTAAAATTCTAACATGAACTCCACATGTAAATTGATTTTGCACCTGTTTACTAGTTTATTGTCAGTAAGAATATAAACGTTACAAACGAAAAGTAGTTTTTATTAAGCACTGGCATTGCAGGGTTTTTCCTTGGTAACACATTTCCTAATCATGTTCAGTTTGCACAAGTGACGAAATGACCTGGCATCTCTCTAAAGTCCAAACCAAGAAAAAGGCTGCTCTGAGATGAGAAGTAATCCATAAAATCCACAAGAGGATCAATCAAACTAGATTCACTGTGGGGTGCATACCCAGCTTCCTGCTCTAGTGGACATGACATTGGACAGTCCAGCCTTGAGTGCGGTCCTGAGGCTGGATGGGGGACACACTGGGAGAAAAGAGCAAGAGGAGCGCTGGCCAGATAAAATCCAGGAGAATGACCAGCTATATAATTTGAGGGGCCCAGAGAAAAGTTTAATGCAGGACCCCTTGTCCAGAAAGTATGATGAATTTCAAGATAGCGACTGCAGAGCATTAAACCAAGCTTGGAGGTCGTCTCAGTGCCAGGCCCTGTGCAGCTGCACAATTCACATGTGCGTGAACTTGGCCTTGTCTAGGAGCAAGTTCTTGGGTCCATGTATAAGGAAGTTTAGGTAAAAACATCTGCCTCTCTTTAGGCACTGGCCAAATGAGCTCTTCCCTCGCCTTCCCCTCTGTCAGCTGCAGCCCCGTGGTGGCCTCACAGCCCAAGCCTGAAAGTGGGAGAATCGGGAGCCAGCAAACCAGCCGAGGCAGTGACCACTTACTGAATTTCTCCTGTATTAACACTGCAAACATAAAAATAGAAGAGAAAGTAGAAGGCAAATTAAGGGGACACAATTTATTGCTTTATGCTTCAATCCAGTCAGGTTCTTTGAACCTCAGTTCCTGCTTAAGAAAGAAAGAATTTGTAACTTTAAGTTTATAGCTCACAAGGGAAAGATACTTTTCAGAATTCTGTGAACAAGCCATGTTAACCAAAAAGATAATCTTGGGTCATTCCAACTTATAACTGCTGTTTTTTATTAGAAGGCAGAAAGGCTGAAACCTGGCTGGAGTTGGGATCTCAAACCCTGTGACAGAAATGAAGTTCATCTCCACCCATGGAAGCTTGATTTAATGAAGAGCTTTATGATACTCTCCAGAAACCCCAAAGACAAATGTCCCCAAAACCCAAATTAGTTTTGCTTACTTCAGGGAAACACCCAAAAATAAAAAAGCAAATCTGTAATTTTTTTTTCTACTTTGTAAAGAGGAATACTTGCTCAGAGTTTGCATTTGCGCTCACAGCACAGCACCCTTGAGGAAGGAGCAAAGGCTGCCTCTGCAGGAGCCGGCCAGCCACAGGCTCCCAGGCCGCTGGGCACCTTGCTGAATAAGGAATCCTTGGCTTGTGTCACAAGCGCTAAACTCCAAGTACCCTACTGGAGTTTTAAAGTTGCTCTGCTTTTCAGTCATTTGGACAGTCTGCCCTGGCTTATTTATTTGGATTACGTACTGCCTTGTCTCTAAACCAAAACCAGACTTAAGAAGGCAGCTTCAGAGTAATGAGCCAAGGTGAGCCTCAAGGCTGCAGCCGCCCTGGCTCCACATTTAAGCCACCCTTGAAATGATGTGAACACAGGTTATTCCATGACAACTTGTCTCCATCTACATGGCTAAAAACTTACTAAAGGAAATTACTACAGCAGTTGTGCCTTTAGAAGAAAAAAAAAAATGACCTTTGAAACAGACCATCAGGTTGAAATTGAAGCAAGTTGTAGCTTCCCTGGCTTTGCCAAGTGTCCGCGCTTTTACACGTGTGCCAAGCCGAAACCGAAATCTTAGGGAGGTGCCTTATTGACAGTCCTAACAGAGTGGAGTAAAAGCAGAACCAATAAGGTGGCTTTCCAGTAATGAACATGAGCCCAGCACAGACGTAGCATTCCAAAGTTTTTAGAGAATCGT
The DNA here is from genome assembly GCA_004026765.1 of Micronycteris hirsuta. NCBI lineage: Eukaryota > Metazoa > Chordata > Mammalia > Chiroptera > Phyllostomidae > Micronycteris > Micronycteris hirsuta. Next base: position 37,411 of record PVJI01007338.1, on the reverse strand, counting down.
TCTGTGGAAATTCTGGTTCACAGCATTTCTGTGGGAGGGTTATTAATTCAAAGGAGAAACTGAGGCCACGATTTGAATCACAATTTAAAAGCTGTAATAACTCTGGTGTGGGCATTCTAAAATCATGTCCTAAAGAATATAATTTTACTCAAGATGTTAATAGGCATTATACAAAAAAATAGATTCTGGGGTCAAGTAAGCCTACGATTTGGGGAATTACAGTGAACAAGGGCAATGTCTTTACAGCAGCACCACGCGTAGCCACCACTAGACTACTGTGCATCACACATTTCAAAGACAGCGCTTCCCCAGGCTTACCTGATCAAAGAGAACTATTTTCCCTAAAGCATTTCCCAGGAATAAAATTCCACACAGCATACTTTGGGGAGCATAGCCCTAGAACAGACTGAAGTGTCTGAAGTTGGGTCTTTACTACATCCTTTTTTTTTTCCTTCAAAATTTTTAATGTTATCCTATCGGTTTGAAGCTCATTCAAGGAAAATGGAAGCTTGTAATTTGCAACACAAAGAAGTTCTGTTTCAAATAGTAAGTCAGTTAGCTTTAGGTAATATGCTTATTTTTCCCTTATGTATTAACATTGCTGAAAACATTTCTTAAAGTGATGAGTTTCCATGTATTTAAAGACCAACCAGGCACTCTGACCCATACACCAGGGTCCACATAAGTGAGGAAAACTTACTTGTAATAAGTATAAAAGAGTAAGTTTGAAACCTCCCAACTTAATAGGAAACAGAGTGGACATGGAAATGATATCCTTTTGCTCTCACATAAATCTGTGTCTTAGGATCTTACACAAAGTGGACTCAAAATAGATGCTTACTGGATTGGTTCATTTAAAAACCTTTTAACTACATTTTCTTTTTCTAAAATTCCAGACTCGCATAATCACCAGCCAACTCCTCTCGGATTCTGAAATCCAACAGGGAAAATCATTTATTGAACAAACTCTATTGAGTTTCTTTAGGAGAAAACCTGTCCTGAGAGAAGGTATGTACCTTGCTGCAGCTGATACTTTCACCTGTGAATGGTTTCTTCATAGCCAAAATGCCACTTGCCTTGGCCTTTCTGCTAAGGTAACAAGGAAATGAACATGGAGATAAACTCTAAAAATTTTTTCCTTTACACAACTATTAGTGATTTTTTTTAAATCTCTAAAAGACTTTAGGACAGACTTCTAAAATTAGATACCAACTGTCGAATTGCAGTCTAACAGGATTACAGGTTAGTCCAGGGTCTCAAGTCATGTGTTGTAAAGATGTAAAGGCCATCATTTGGAGAAACACAGTTTGTAGCATATACTCTGATAACAACCTCTCTGGGCCCCCAAAATATGATGGTAACTACTTCATAAAGTTGATGAAGGGTAACACATAATGTGCAGGGATTGGCACACACCAAGTAGAACCCAAATAAATTATTGTGGTAATAATGGTGGTTATCACTCTTTAAATATAAAGAAAAATAGGAAAGATAAATAGCCAATAATCATTTGAAAGCACATTTAGTCTCATTAGTTAGCAATCAGGTAAATGCAAATTTAAACAAAAATGGGATATCATTTTTTAGTCATCCCAGCATAGTACAAAGAGTTAGAAAAATTGTGAAGCGACTTCTGGCCAAGATGGAGGTGTAGGTAGACATGCTGTGCCTTCTCGCAAAACCAAAAGTCAGAAAACAACAATTTAAAAACAAAAAACAACCAGAACTGACAGAAAATCGAACTTTATGGAAGTCTGACAACCAAAGAGTTAAAGACATGTTCATCCATACTGGGTAAGTGGGGTGGAGCCAGGCACATGACCAGACAGCAATTTGTGAAGCCAGGCACGAAACACTGAAACAAGCCATGGGGACAGTGGCTGGTGGACCCAGACCCAGTGGGACCCAGGCCAGTGGAGGGGACGGTCCCACACTCATGTGCAGATAAACCGGGAGAAAAAGTTGAGGAACAGAGCAGACCTCACAGGCCAGGGGCCCAGTGAGGGGAAATAAAACATCAAACCACCGATTCAAAACACCTGTGGGGATTGAGGCGCGAGCAGGAAGAACTCCCAGCCTCACAGGGGAGTCTGTTGGAGAGACCCACAGGGTCCTAGAACAAGCCCGCCTATGCGGGAATCAGCACAGAAGGGCCCAATTTGCTTGTGGGTAGCGAGTGGAGCAGGCGCCATTGTGCCCTCTCAGACCCCTTCTCCACAGACAATGTCACAACACAACAACGTGGGTTACCCTGCCCTGGTGAACACCTAAGGCTCTGCCCCCTTATACGTAACAGGTGCTGAGAGAAAAAAAAACATGGCCCACATGAAAGAGCAGATCAAAACTCCAGAAAAAATACAACTAGGCCACGAAGAGATAGCCAACCTATCAGATGCAAAGTTCAAAACACTGGTAATCAGGATGCTCACAGAATTGGTTGAATTTGGTTACAAATTAAATGAAAAAAGGAAGGATATGCTAAAGGAAATGAGGGGAAATATGCAGGGAAGCAATAGGGATGGGAAGGAAACTGGGACTCAAATCAATGGTGTGGACCACAAGGAAGAAAAAAACATTCAACCAGAAAAGAATGGAGGAACAAGAATTCAAAAAAATTAGGAGAGGCTTAGGAACTTCTAGGACATCTTTAAATGTTCCAACATCTGAATTACAGGGGTGCCAGAGGAGAAGAAGAAGACCAAGGGGTTGAAAATTTATTTGAACAAATAATGAAAGAGAACTTCCCCAATCTGGCAAAGGAAATAGATTTCCAGGAAGTCCAGGAAGCTCAGAGAGTCCCAAAGAAGTTGGACCCAAAGAGGAACACACCAAGACACATCATAATTACATTACCCAAGATTAAAAATGAGGAGAGAATCTTAGAAGCAGCAAGAGAAAAGGGGACAGTTACCCACAAAGGAGTTCTGATAAGACTGTCAGCTGATTTCTCAAAAGAGACCTTATGGGCAATAAGGGGCTGGAAAGAAGTATTCAAAGTCATGAAAGGCAAGGATCTACATCCAAGATTACTCTATCTAGCAAAACTTTCATTTAGAATGGAAGGGCAGATAAAGTGTTTCCCAAATAAGGTCAAGTTCAAGGAGTTCATCATCACCAAGCCTTTATTATATGAAATGTTAAAGGGATTTATATAAGACATGGCAGGTTATCAACAGGGGAGTGGGAAGGAGAGAGAGGGGGAAAAGGTACAGAGAATAGGTAGCATAAATGGTAGGTCCAAAACAGACAGGGCAAGGTTAAGAATAGTATAGGAAAAGTAGAAGACAAAGAACTTACTTGTATGACCCAGGGACAAGAACTAAAGGTGGGGGGGTAAATTTGGGGGAGGGCAGTATGCAGGGTAGAGGGGAATAAAGTGGGGGTAATGGGACAACTGTAATAGCTTAATCAATAAAATATATTAAAAAAGAAAAAGAAAAATTGTGAAGCAACAGAGAGGTCCATTCACCATTAGTGGAGACATAGATTGATACATTGAGTTGGAAAGAGTCTCGCATTATCTTGAAAATTGAGCACACACATCTTCTACAACCCAGAGTTCCACCGCTAGGTACATACTCTGGAAAGACTTTGCATATAATGCCTCAGGATCCCTGAGCAAGAATGTTTGTCACCGCATTGTTTATAATATCAAGGAGTTAGGAAAAGCCCTTGAATGAAATATTTGTCATTCATTTGACAAATATTTGTTGAGCACCTACTATACGCTGCATAGTGTTTTGGGTGCCTGCAATACATTGGTCAACAAAATGAACAAAAATCTCTACCTTCATAGAATTTACACTACAGAGGGATGAATAGATAATAAATAGTAAACTTAGTAAATAACTGAACTAAAATACCGTATTTTGCCATGTATAATGTGTACTTTTTTGCCTAAACTTTTGAGGGATAAATAAGGATGCATGTTATACAAGGGTAGTACTAATTTGGTACCTATATAAATGTTTTTAATTCTCTTATTTATGCTTATGTGTTAAAGTATAACCCTAGAAACAATAACAATATACATATGCAAAATAACCTCAATTATGATAATCAGTTTTGTTTCTAAATATAAATAAATAAATAATTGAATTTAAAAATTAAAAAGAAAGACTTTTCTCCTGAAAGTTTGGGCAAAAAACATGGGAGCGCCTTATACATGGGAGCACATTATACACAGCAAAATATGAGTTCATGAGAAAATAATAGGTGCTGTAAAAAAAGAAAAGAAAAAGCAGAGCAAGATAAGAGAGATCAGAAGTGGCTGGAGGCAAGATGGAAAGAAGCATGTTGCTTCCTTAAGCAGATAACACTTAAGCAAAGATTTGAAGGAGGTGAGACATCTGGGTAATGGGTTGCTGGGCATTCCAGGTAGAGGGAATAGTGGGTGCAAAAGCCCAGGGGCACAAGCCTATCTGGCAGTGAGAGCAACAGTAGAGATACTAGTGTGTATGAAGTGGCCCTAGCTGCAAAAGGAATAGGAGATGAAGCCAGACACCAGAGAAGTAAGGGCTAGGGCCGTTGTGAAGGACCTCAAAGGACTCATGCTTTTACTCTTAGCCAAACAGGGAGCCCCTGCATGATCTGCAGCAGAGAGCCTTGGTGGGACATATGTTTAAAGGATCCAAATGTTCAAACAATAGGGAGATAACTAAGTAAATGGTGGTAAATCCTGTGCTTGTTCATACTAGAAGCTCAGAAAATATTTAAGGAACAAATGACTGTAACAGAATATTATATAACTATTAAAAGTTATAACTTCAAAATATTCAGTAACAAGGAAAAATGCTTATACATAGTAAATGAAAAAATATGATTAAAAATTACTTGTAAGTTATGGCTCCAATTTTGATAGACAGACAGACAGACAGATATATAATAGAAAAAGACAGACAAAAACAATAATGAAATACCATCAAATATGAAATGGTTTCAAGTGGCAAAATTATAGGTGTTTTCATAGTATTTGTTGTACTTTTGAATTTTCTATAATAATATATTACTTTTATAATCAGAAAATTAAACATAATTTTTAAGTACCTACCATAGCCACATAATATTCTTTATGACTTTTAGTGTCAGAAAATACATCCATCGATCAAAATTATTAGATATTTCCTGGGTGCTCGAGAAAGTAAAAGGGATTTAAGACTCATTGGCTGAGTTGAGCAGCAGGCAACCTGCAGTTCATCAGTGCAGCTGCCGCCAGTAGTTCAGTAAATCCACTGGAATCACTACAGAATTTCTAATGGGATCATGGAAACAATTTGGCCGGTGAAAAACAAATGATTAAAAAGCCATTACATTATCTACACAGGCAGGAGAATTGCCTAATTTAATCACGAAAGTCACTACAAAAGACCAAAATAATTACAGTGTAAATGGATACCCAAAATAAGGGAATCATTTGATTTTAATGATACCTTGAGAGAAAATTATGGGTGCGGGTGAGTTTGCCAGAACCGTGTAAAACAGCTCATTAGCACCCTCGTTGGACTCAATTGACTGCTCATGCGGATCTGAGGCATCCCATCCCCCTCCCGGGAGCTCCTTCTGGTTAATTTCATCTTGTTGTCTGCATCTGATGTCTTCAAATGTCTGAGTCTCACTTAAGGCATGCCAAGGACAGGTTTCCCATGAGACACATCTCCTTTTAAGTTCCTACAAGGCTCAATTTGTAGCAGGATTTCAGCCTTCTATAGCCAAGACATGTTGAACCACCAGGAAAGAAAAAAAAAAGTGGTAATTCGGTTCATGAGGTATATGGGGTGATGAACAAAAGAAAGATTCCTAAAGAGAACCAACAGTGGGATTCCCACAAAACATTTGAAAAGGTCCCTGAAATTTGCCTTCCCCTCCTTAAAGGAAAGGTTGCATGTCTATTATTTCCTGACCAGCTGGTACAAATCCCTTCCTTGCACAGCCTAATCTTCAAATCCAGTGTGTCTTACCAAGCAAAGGTGGTTGCAGTATTAAATTGTTGCTCATTTACGTAATCACATAACAGATATTCACTGAGATCCTACCATGTGCTAAGTGTAAAGATGAATGATTCCCTGCATTAAGAGGTGAATCGTTTAGGAGGGAAAGCAGATCATTTACTAGCCTTCTGTAGAGCAGAGGGCGGGTGTTCTGGGAACACAATGAAGAGGCATGAGCTAGGGTAAGTTTCCTCCTACAGGAAATGCCTCAAGTTAATTCCTAAACAAGTTAGACAGGTGGAAAGGGGGTGATGGGATAGTTTTTATAGTGTCTGACATAAAACATTCCACAAATAAGCCTGAAACTGCTGGTTTTTATTGTTATTGCTGTTGTTTTATTTTTATGAAAACAGCTTTTCCCTCTAATTATAAATGTGATGCATGCTAAGCACGAAGTTCTTGTATTTCACTAGCAGGAGATAATAAATCTTACACTCCAAAGGTCTTAATTTGGGTTTTTAGCCTGCAATTAGGATCATCTCACGTTTTTTCCCCAAACAGCCAGGATTCTTAAAGGAAAGATTAATTGAAACAGAAAGCAGCGAGATTTTATATTAAATTCTCTCTTTTGAATAAAGAGACAATAAATGTTCTTCCTGCAGAGCGTAGAGGGGAGCTTTTGGAGCTACTATGATCATATCACTAACACAGATCCAGGAATTCCAAACCCGTCCCTGACTGCCACCTTCCTCACCACAGAACTTCCATGCTCTCGTAGGAAACAACAGGGGATCTGGAACAAAACCCCACTTCATTAACATCTGTGCAAGTCCCAGGACCGCAGACAGGGCCTGTTTGGGCGTGGAAGTTTAAATAGGGCGTCTTGTAGTCACTGTCCATTTTCTCTAAAACCTGAATAATGTTCAAGTGTGACTTTCAGAGAAAAGAAGCTGAGACAAAGATAAATAGGGTGAGAGAGAAACAGAGTGACAGAAATTATAAATTCTATAAAGCAACTGTTGTCTAGCTTACCCCCAGCTTTTTCTTCAAAAAAGATGTATTATTTAGGATATCACTAGGATATTTTAGGATATAACTAAAACCCCCACAAATTTAGAGACTTACCCAAAGAAGTTAATCTCTGGTGGGTATCCACCTGGCGGGTGAGCAGCTTTCCTCCACACAGCGACTCGGGGATCCAAGCTTTGTCCATCTTCTAGCTCTGCTTCTGGACTTTCAATTTGTTTTTATCATACTCCATAGTAGTATATTAATTTATATGAGTTTTGATTAGTTATTCAGATAATGGAGGAAGAGGTTTAGTTAATCAGAGAGGAGACAACATGATAGAGTAGGAAGGACACAGGATGAGAGGCATAAATGACAGTAATCCCTAATATTGCCCAAAGCTGACTCTGCAACAAGTTCTACTTTAAGTGCTTTGCCTTCATGAACTCTCTCAGTCCTCATAAGAGCCTATAAAACTCCTGAATACAGGCAGTTGGTTTCAAAACCTATGCTTTTAACCATTATAGGTTATTCTTTCTCTAAATGGGTTAGTAATCAAGATCTACCCTTTAAAGTCTATGCATATTTGCCCAAGTTTAATTTCTCAGAGCCTGTCTCCCAATCAATAAAATTGGTTGTTATTAGGATTAAATAATATGAAGTCAATGACATCATGATAGGTACTCAGGGAATATTAATTCATTCATGAAAATATTTTTAAACTCTATGTGCAAAGCACTGCGCTAAGCACTGGGTTATTCAAGGCTGATAAATTTCATGTCCTCGAGGAGTCTAAAGTCCAGCGGAAAACACAGCCATCAAACAAGCACTTGTATGACTAATTAACTGTAACTGGGTAAGCTCTATAAAAACAAGTCCAGGGTGACAGACTCAGCCTTGTTCAGGGGCGGGGTGATCCACAGCAATGTTTAAGTGAAGTGCAGAAAAATGGTTAGAAATCCCAGTTTTATTTATGTCCAGGCTTGGAGGAAAAGAAACTAATAAGTACTAATGAGGTTACTACCATTATTTTCTACCTGTTTTTTCATGACTGTTATTATTCATTACTAGAAATATTATAATCTCATTTCCGAATCTTTTAAAAATAGAATTTATATTACCAATTATTTTATTTTTTTAATTAAAGTGATTGAGGTGACATTGGTTAGTTAACAAAGCACTTATTTTAAATGTAGAGAAAAATTACAGAAAATAGTGAGACCCTCGGGCTTACCAGCATAAGCCTCCAAGGGAACTTTGGGCCTCTGGAAGAATGTTGCTAATGGCACTGCCACTGATGTTTTTGTCTTAGGGCCCTGGGTTAAGCATCTCAAATAGGAAAAGAGGCCCCAAAGCGGGCCTCCAATTCCTAGGAATGCCATCTGGTGGGCAGGATCAAAATGAGGTGAAAAAAGATCAAGGACCCTAGAAAAAACAGTGGCTATAAGGTGGGTGTGATGGGAAGGTAGTTCCACTGGAATGGCTCCAGGTCAGCCCTGGGGGTTAATGAAAATAGAATCCATCCCCATCCTCATCCCACCCCTCTCCACAACAACAATGCAGACAGGTTTTTGGTGTGACCAGGATCCCTTCAGTAGAAGGAAGGGTGGCAACTTGGGTGATTCTCTTAATTGGTAGCTACAAATTAAAGGCAGGTTTCTGTTCTCACTGAAATTGTTACCCACATCTTCAACCTTATGAATTAGCCCAGAGTTACTTGAAATTATAGTAAGATTTACATGGTAAACACTTTTCTGAAAACTATGACACAAAGAATCAGGTATTTCTCCTTACTGGTCTTAAAGGATATCTCTTTCTCAGTTGTAAGTCAAAAGATAACTTACACAACCCAACACCATGAAGACAAACAATCTAATTAAAAATGGGCAAAAGACCTGAAGAAACACTTCTTCAAAGAGGACATACAGATGCACAACAGACATATGAAAAGATGCTCAACATCACTAGCCATCAGAGAGATGCAAATTGAAACCACAATGAGATACCACCTCGCACCTGTCAGAATGGCTATTATCGATAAATCAACAATCAACAAGTGTTGGGAAGGGTGCAGAGAAAGGGCAACCCTGGTGTTTGTTGGTGGGAATGCAGACTGGTACAGCCACTGTGGACAACAGTATCAATTTCCTCAGAAAATTAAAAATGGAACTGCCTTTTGACCCAGTGATCCCACTTCTGGGAATACATCCTAAGAATCCTGAATGCTAATCAGAAAGAATATATGCACCCCTATGCACTATTTAAATCAGACAAGGTCTGGAAACAATCCAAGTGACCATGAGTAGCTGAGTGGATAAAAAAGCTGCAGTACATTTACACAGTGAAATTCCACGTGGCTATAAAGAAGAAGGAACTCTTACCGTTTGCGACAGCATGGACAGACCTGGAGAATAGTATGCTAACCAAAATAACCCAGTCAGAGAAAGACAAAAACCATATTATCTCACTCATATGTGAAATCAGTGAATGAGTGGATCAAAAAACTATGCTACATTTACACAATGGAATACTATGCAGCAGAAAGAAAGAAGGAACTCCTACACTTTGTGACAGCATGGATGGAACTGGAGAGCATTATGCTAAGTGAAATACGCCAGGCAGTAAAAGACAAATACCATACGATCTCACCTGTAAGTGGAACCTAATCAACAAAACAAACAAGCAAGCAAAATAGAACCAGAGACATTGAAATAAAGAACAATCTGACAGTAAGCAGAGGGGAGGTGGGGAGAGGGTTAATGGGGGGAAAAGGGGGAAGGGTCATCAAGGAACATGTATAAAGGGCACATGGACAAAGCCAAAAGGGGGGAATCGAGAGTGGGAGGTGGGGATGGCTAGGGTGGAGGGAAGTTGTGGAGAGAAAATGGAGACAACTGTACTTGAACAACAACAACAAAAAATGTTTAAATAATTAACAAATAAACTGATGAACAAAATACAAACAAAGGCATGGACACATGGAACAGACTGATAGATCTCAGAGGGGAGGAGAGTGGGGGGACTGGAAGAGATTAGCCCAAGAACATATATGCGTATTTGCAAAGCCCATGAACACAGACAACAATGTAGTAGATGTGAGGGGATCGGGGGGACGAGCAGGCAGGGCCTTGGTGGAAGGGGGAGAAGGGGGAGGGAATGGTGGACATTTGTAATAGTGTCAACAGTAAAAAAAATAACAAAAAATGGATCCATTAAAAATAAATGGATTACTCTGGCAAAAAAATTTAAAAATAAATTAAAACGGGAGGAAATTCAATCCTTTAAGACTGGGAGTACATGCTACTTTTTAAAAGAAATATGAGGCCCCAGCTGGTGTAGCTCAGTGGATTGAGCGCAGGCTGGGAACCAGAGGGTCCCGGTTCGATTCCCAGTCGGGGAACATGCCTGGGTTGCAGGCCAGGTCCCCAGTGAGGGCCATGTGAGAGGCAACCATACATTGCTCTTTCTCCCTCCCTTCTCCTCTCTCTGAAAATAAAGAAATAAAATATTTTTAAAAAAAATAAAAATAAATAAAAAAAAAAAAAGAAATATGAGATAGTCCAAAAATTCTAATGTAGCTGCATGTCCTTGGGAAGGATTTTTAAGAAATTTTCTTAGCCTCAGTTATATTTTCTGAAAAATGAGTCAATAATAAGCCATATAATTGTTTTAATGATCGCATAATATTTTAAAGTATGTGGTATATTTCATACAAACAATAAATACTTCTTTAACCTTAAAAAAAAACAATTATGATGAACACATTTTTCTGGGCCAAACTTTAGGAGAAAGCTCTCCTTCCCCCTATGGCCCCTCCTTTCTCTTTTATTTCCTGAACAATTCATTCCTCAAGCTATTAGGTAGGGCAGACCAAGCTGGGCTTCCACACTGGCGGTGGGAAAGGGAAGGGAGCCGAAGGGCCCAGAGCAGAATGTCGGGGTCCAGGTAGGACAAGAAGGGGTCCACGCAGGAAGGCCAACTGCGCCAGGGTGTCAGAGCCCAGATGAGGTGAGGAAAAGGCCATATGCAGGAACAGTCCAGCACACAGAGTGTCAGACCCCATGAAGGGTGGGCAGCACAGGTGGCCAGAGACAGAGCAGGTAAGCAGGGTGCCCAACATGCCGTGGTTCGGCGCGGATGTCAGAGCCCAACCAAGGTGAGGAAAGGCCACATGGAGGAGTGACCCAATAGAGGGTGAGAGAGCCCCACCAGGGTATGAGGGTGTGAAGGGTAACCATGCAGAGGAGGGGATGGCAGAGGAGAGAGGAGATCAGTTATGTTCAAGGTGCTAGATCAAATTAGCAACTATGTTAGGGATAATATCGTCTCTCACTGTCAGAAAAGGAAGCTACAGATATGAGCCCTGTGATGGTGGTGTTGGACAAGAATCAAAGGTATGGATGTGAACTCCTAGTTCCATATACAAAGCTAGTTATAAATGGGGGTATGTGTGTACGTGTTTTTCCTTGGAGAAATGGCTCGTTCTCTGGCTAGAGTAGAGAAAATACAAGATAAGCCTGGAATAGCGTATGCCAGGAAATAAAGAAGTACTCAAAGAATGATTAAGATTTGTCAAAAGGGCACAGAAGCCAACTTGAAGGGGGTCCACTGACCAAATTGAGGGATAATTAGCGCATCTAAAGAAATAATGATAGTAATACATCATACATAGCCCACTAAATAAATAGGAAGGAAACCATGAGTCCACACAGACTTAATAAATGAATAAATTAAAAGTTTGATGATGAATGGAATATTTACATAGTTTTAAATTACCTTCCCCCAAAATACCTATAATTATAAATAACTATACAGTAGAGAAACCAGGCGCACACCACCTTAATCAAGTAATCAAAGTGAACATTAACAGTCATGGAACCAATTAAAATCCTGTGCAACTGATAGGACGTAATAAAGGAACACAGCCTCAATTCTGTGGCTTCGCTGCCAAGAGTGACTATCCAAAATCTAATCATGAGAAAACAACAGAGAAACCCAAACTGAGGGAACATCTACTAAGTAACTGGCCTGTGATCTCTTAAAGTGTGAAGGTCGCAAAAATCAAGGAAAGACGGAAGAACTGCTGCCAACTGAAGGAGACCAGAGATGTGATAACTAAACGCAATGTATGACCATGAACTGGCTCTTGCGAGATAAAGAGCATTGAGACAGTTGGAGAAACTATAACGGAGACTGAAGTTTAGGCGATAGTGAAGCCTCTCCGCGAATTTCCTGAATCTGATGGTTGTACCGTGGCAATGTAGGAAAAAGTCCTTGTTGTGTGCAGCACCCACGGAAATATTCAGGGATGAGAGAGGCATTGCGTGGGCAACTTACTCTCATAGTTCACGAGAAATGTTTTCATACTACGGTTGCCACCTTTCTGTAAAGTTAATGATTATATAAAAGAAATTTTAGGTGTTTTGTTTTTTTTTTAAATACCAGGACAAATATGTCCTGTGATGACAACAGAATACCTGACGGCAAGGCTCCCCTGGAAATGTCAGGATGTCTGGCTGTTCTATCAGCTACAGGTAAGACAGAATCTCTGGGGCAGTTCTGGCTTTTCCAAGAGCAGGTGGGCTTTTATACCTGTTTGGTTTTCCCTCTACCATAGAGCTTTTGTTCCCAATGAGTCACATTTGTTATTAGCATGGTTTCCCAGGCTTGAAATTCCATCCTATGCTTAAGAGAACTTAAAATACAAAAAGGCCAGGCACCTGCCCGTTGAGTTTCCTGGCCAGAGCAGCACTGAGATGTTCCCACCACAGACATCTGCGAGCCGTGTGGGTGCAGTTTCTCACTTCTCAAGGACGCAGATAGTTGGTGCTGGGAAATCAGAGGAAAGCCATCCCTACCTTTTTTTCCACTGAACAAATATTACACACTTGTTATGGGGCAGACTTTATGCCCAAAGTAGGGGATGCAGCAATGAATAAAAACACAATCTTTCTCCTCAAGGAAAGCACAAGGGCACTTTTTAAAGTTGACAAGTAACATATGCACAGACACAAAACATACAAATCCGAACTGTACTACTCAGTGGATTGTCACAAACCAAACACACCGGTGTAACCAGCACCCAAATCAAGGAAAGGAATGTTACCAGCACCTGGCGGCCACGTTGCTATTTCCAACACTACCACTTCCCCCCGACCCCCAGGACTGCTAGTTTTGTCAGAAGCAGTTCACTTTTAAGGGAGATTTGAAGGAGGAAAGCTGTCAGGATGATCACTTTGTAAGTTGTATAAATGTCTAATCACTGGGTTGCATACCTGAAATTCATACAATGTTATACATCAACTGTCATCGAAAAATAAAAATTACTTAAACATAATTTTTTTTTAATTTTAAAGAAAGGAAGAAAACTAATTATTGGTCTTCTAGAATAAAGCTTCTCATCCTGGGGACAAGGGTCCCACAGCGCTAACATCATGTCCCTGCGCAGTGACCTGGTTCTGCTTCTCCACAGTGCGGGAGTTACTGATTGACGGGTGATGGTCTGAGCCTTGCCAGGTACAGACCTGGACAATAATTCCCATACGAAGGAATTTGACAGAGCCGCTGAACTCCGTTGCCTGCAGGGGGCCCCTGCTGAAATCCAGCCTGGTTTTGTCACACCAGATGCAACATGTCAGACAGTTCAACTCCAGGGCTCTCTTAGTTGTGTAACACAAAGTCCCATAGAGCTCAAAAGGAAGTATCAATAGGTGTGTATTCGCAGTGGACCAGTTAAATAATCTCTAGGTTTGTTTGTTTTGTTTTTTAAGAAATTTTGAGTAATAGGAGGGCTGTTGAACCCAGAAGTTGAGCTCCATTGTCCTGAGTATTGCCCAGGACAAAGCCCAGTCCTCACGGCGCTTGCAGTTTCTTCCCTCACCAATCCCTTTCTCATGTCCTCTTCCATTTCCTCTCGATTTGGCCAGATCTTCCTTTTCACTTTTCTCTTCCTTTCCTTCCCTTTTCCTCTCTAGTATTGCTTTTAAGGATTCTACTTGGGTCTCATCATTTGCAATCATATGAAAACCAGAAAGAAAGGAAGACTGTCCCCCAGAAGAAAGGCAGGAAGGAGAGCACTCGTGCAGATGGCAATGCATGTCACATGCATTTAGCAAATAAAGACTAGAGATACATATTGCTATTGTAAGGAAAGAAAAGTTTCTCCTCTACCCTCTTGGGGTCTCCAGCTGGGTCTAAGAATTAAACTGACATAAAGATAGATTAACAGGGAAAAAGCACACAACTTTTAATTATTTTTTTACATGCGTATTGGAGCCTCTGCAGGAAAATGAAGAACCGAAGAAGCAGCTGGAGTCGAATGCTTCCACATGAAGTTGGACAAGGACTAGCAAATTGTGAAAATGTGACAAGGGGGCCTAGGCTAGGGTGGTCAGTTGTGGAGAGGTGGCTAGGAAGATAAGAATTAGTGTAACAAGGTTTGTTTGCACAAGTTTCTCTGGGCCTCAACTACTCATTCCTGGTGATAAGAATGTTTCTTTCCTCCAGGCATATGAAGGGCATCTTCCAGAGGGGAGTTTCATGTATTGCTTTTGGGAAGAAAAACTAAGGTCAGAGGGCCCTTCTTACATCTGCTGTTTTTCATATGCTTTTAACTCACAATAATCAATATGCCCGAGAAGCATATTTTGGGGTGGTATATTCTGAAGTCCTTCACTATACAGGAAATATTTTAAATGAAATTTTCCCTTTCAAGAGAATTTTGAGGAAATTGCGAGAAGGGATGACTAAGAGTTATGTCCATGAGGAGAAATAAGATAAATTTTAAGTTGTAGAATGTTAAATGTGAGGGCATGTTAAATGTTAAATGTGAGAACTTGGAGGGTTTTGAAAGGTCATTTAACCCAACACCTTCATTTTATGGCTGAGCAAGCAGATCCAGAGATGCATCTGATTTGCTGAAGGTCACACAAGTTGGTCCGTGGGGGCCCCCCATCTGCAGCCTCCCCATACAGTGCTCTTTCACTCGTGATTATTCTTATAAATTGGAAAAAACACACAAACCAACTTCATCCTAGGTATCCTCCTTAAGTGGCAAGCTCCAGCAAGTTGAGAAATTAGAAATTACAGTATTATTTGCAAAAGCATCCATCAGAACTTATTCCAGCCTTCAGAAGCACAATACAAAGGAATCCTCTCCCTTACTACCTTAAATTATGGGCAGCACATTTAGTGAGGTTTCCCTAACTTACTTGTTTTGGAAGTGTTGAAACTTTTCTGAGGAGTCCAATCTTTTTGTCTTCCTGTGGTTTGTTTGAAATTCATTACCTCCTTTCATCCCCTATGATCTCTTTCTCTCTCTCCCCCTTCTCCACCCTCCCACCCCACCCCAGTCCCGTGTCAGAACTGAAGGATCTTAAAGAGAAATATCACAGTCACTAAGGACTTATCATCACCAAGAGCGATCCCATATGGTGTTAGATGAAGAGTGAGGCTCCAGATCTCGTGTAGTCCACAGGGATGATGTGGGAACACGACTCCTTTTGCTCTTCATCCCCATCCCTGAGATGAGCTCAGCCAGTTAGAACCAAGAATTTTTACTCCCCTGGCTTTAATAGAGTTTCCAGCCATGCTTTTTTCATTTCTTCAACTCCATTTCAAAAGCAACAGAATTCAGAGGTTTGAAAGGCGTACAAAAATACATTTCATCTGATCCCGTGCCTACAGAATTCATGCTCCAATTTACCTTTGAGCTCTTGCCTATTTTTACTAATTCAATTGTTCCTTTTGTGTCCATAAATTATATTTGGATTTTTTTCTTTCCTCTAGTTTGTTTAGTTTCCAGGATGGAAGAAATCACATCTCAGACTCTTATTACAGCTCCAGCACTGATCTGTCATTTGTTTCCAAGATGTTTGCAGAGTTGTCTCACTGAGTTCTTCCACTTCAAGCTGGTTTCTCAGAATGTCAGTGGAGATTTCCAGAAGCTTCTTCCACTAGCCATGCATTGATCTGAAATCTGAATGTTTTCCCCAGGGTGATGGACTATAGTGTGGGCAAGCACAGAAAAGTAAGCACAGGAAACTCTGGGCTAGAGTGGCATCCAGCTACCCGCTATGGCATTGGTTCCTGAAGCATCTTGTCCTCAACTGAAAAATGGCAACTATTTATGTTTTGAGTTTGTTTCTTTTAAAGAAAGAAGTGACTTGGACTTTGTCTGGCCAACTGTGTTTGGAGGAGCCAGGAAAGCCTGGCTGAAGAAGGAAGATCTTTCTGGCTTTACTAATTGCTTGCCCAGTTACCCCAGCTTCCCAGCTCATGCCAATGGCCACACTACTGAACAGCCAGCCAGAAACGGACATAAAAGGAAAAGGGCACATAAAAACAATTCTGCTCTGGCAAACGGCTCCACGGCATTCAAGGCGGGGGAAAGACAAACAATTCAAAATACAACCTTCAAATGCACTCAGCAAGAAATAAACTGCCCACTGGGGGCCTTTGGAACTTGGTTTTGATGCGGAGTTTAATTATACACTGAAGTACTGAGTTCTGGAAGGCCAGGGGGTGGCAGAAGAGAAGAGGCACTCTCGTCCTATAGAGTGTAGCTCTGAGAAAGATTTATCACGCAGATGATGGACTTGCCACATGTTAAGGACTTACTTTAACTTCACGAATTCTTTCCTTCCCCCTACCCACACAAAAAATTGTAATTGTAGTGATGGGAAAATGTCTGCAACCATTTTAACATATGTGAGACTACTCAAGAGGTGTATCATATTTATAGAAGGTTTCAGAATTTCATTAATCTACCTTCCAGGAATGTGATGTTTTACAGATTGGACTGGTACACCTAAAAAGACAGACAGCTAATTCTTAACAGACACTGAAGAGCAAGCCCTTGTTTTGCAACATGCTCCTCGGATTTCTCGTTATTCCAAACAGAAAAGTAACTTAGATGCTCAGCTCCTGGTTTTGTGTCTAGATCCCCATCAGAAAACAACTAATTTCTCCTTGAATGAAGTTTACATACAATGGGATTCAGGGCGAGACATTATATTAAATGATTGGACAGAGTGCCACCTGTTCATTTTTCTTTGTTACATTTGCTGAAAACTTCAGTTTCAAACACACAAAATATATATCACCAAGCTAAGGCTTCTTTGCATGGGCAGACCAGGCAAATTCCTGAAATGAATTTTCAGGGATGACCATTTACAGTTGTTTCCTTTACCTAAGTATTAAATAAGAATACTACTCTTTCTTTTTTTAAGGCAAAAACATCTGTTACCCATGAGCCCCTGTGCTTTTGAGCTAAATGCCATTGTTAACCTGTGCACTTTTTCCTTGCATCCAACAAGAAATATAAGCTCCTTTCTTGCTGGGGAAAGCTTTTGAGGAGAAGAATGGGAGCAAGGCAAGGAGGTCAAACCAGGAGGCCCTGGCTTTCCCCAGGGCTAACACCCCTGGAAGGAAAGAACTGGGGGTGGGAGGGGACTGGGCTATAGGATTTTAACACTCTTTTTAAAGCTTTTGAACCATGCACCTGTACCTTCAATGGGAAATGATAACTCTGATTCTATAGGAGAATTTGGCGGGAGGAATGAGCTTGCTTCTAGTTGACTTCCCCACTATGAGCTTAGTCCCCAGCTTGGTTCCCAGGACAACAGCAGCCAGGCTCAAACCTCTAAACAGCACACTGGAGGGAAACCTGCCTGTCCGTGGAAAAGCATTCACACACATGACCAGGTGTCACCCAGGGACCCTTCAACAAAACCTACCGGCGGGCAAGCTCCTCTCCACACACACAGGGCTTCCAACCAGGGTTTAAATGTGAACCTTCAGTCAAGGATCGTCAGCTGTGAGAGGAAAGCATTGATGTGAAAGCCGGAGTCTAAAACAAACAAACAGAAAAAAAGGAACAGACAAAATAGACACAATGCAGGGAGCAAACGAAAATACTTTTTAAATTCTAAAATTAATATCTAAGAGATAAAAAGACACTATGCCCTTGAAACGGAAGGGAGGAAGGGAGGAAAGGAGGAACGGAGGAAGGAAAGTTTTTATCTAAGTTACGGAGACTAAGTTAAAGGACAAAATGTTATCACTTGTGAACAACCAAAGTTAGATCCCAAAATGTATTCTTTCTAGAGAAAGATAAAAATAAACACTCAATCAGCAAAGATGAAATTAAGGAAGTTATCACAGAGGGTTTTTTGGGGGTTTTTTTGTTTTTTTTTTTTACTGAACAGTACTAAATTCCTCTGAACTTTCATTCACTGTTTTTGGTCCACAGAAGAAAGCAGAACGTACTGGGACAATTCAGGATTCTATATACCATGATAGGTTGTTTAATCCTCTTGGGAAATAAAAGTAAATTGCTACTGCCAATTTCCATACCTATTGTTGATACAATGGACGCCCATTACCAGATAGACTGAGACAAGAATGATTGAATTTAGGAAAAAGTCACAAGCAATTTTTCTCAAATCTTGGCATTATAAATTTAAAAAAATCATTTTGGTTGACAAAACATATCAAAAACCTTAACATGTTTATATATTTTAATCGTAATTCCATTCTGTAATTTCATTCCAAGGAAATAATTATTGCACAAACAAAATTTAGCATCAAAGATGTTCACTTGTAATAAACGTCAATAACTACAAAATTCATAAACAGTTTTAATATTAAGCCATAAAAATGCTGACTGAATAAATTTCAGTGCTATGGAATGCCATTTTAAACCTTCTGGATTTCTTTTCTAAATGCCTTTTTTTTCTCATTACATCATCTTTTTGCCTTTTTGTTACCTTTGAGAAGGTAAGATTTTCTCATCCTTACCTTCTAATATGCCTGTTAAATTTTTTTTTTAAAGATTTTATTTTTATTTATTTTTAGAGAGAGGGGAAGGGAGAGAGACAGAGAGGGAGAGACACAGCAATGTATGGTTGCCTTTTACATGGCCCTCACAGGGACCTGGCCTGCAACCTAGGCATGTGCCCTGACTGGGAATCAAACCGGGACTCTTCAGTTCCCAGCCTGTGCTCAATCCACTGAGCTACACCAGCCAGAGCCTGTTAAATTTTTTATTTCTGTCAGATATTTTATTTCCAAAATGTGTTCTTATTCTCTATTTTTTTTTAATTTTTTTTTATTTAAAGATTTTATTTATTTATTTTTTAGAGAGAAGAGAAGGGAGGGAGAAAGAGAGGGAGGAACAGCAATGTATGGTTGCCTCTCACACGGCCCTCACTGGGGACCTGGCCTGCAACCCAGGCCTGTGCCCTGACCGGGAATCAAACTGGGATCCTCTGGTTCCCAGCCTGCGCTCAATCCACTGAGCTACACCAGCCAGGGTTATTCTCTATTCTTTTTAAAATAGTGTCCTTGTCTTGTTTCAAAGGTGCAATATATTCTCATCTCCCTCAGATATTAATTATAAGTTTTTTAAAGTTTTCTTTTGCTCCCTGAATTATCGTTTATTTGTTTTAGACTCTCACTGTCACACAGAAGACTGTCCTCACATGACTGAAGGTTCACGTTTAAACCCTGGTTGGAAGCCCTGTGTGTGTGGAGAGGAGCTTGCCCGCCGGTAGGTTTTGTTGAAGGGTCCCTGGGTGACACCTGGTCATGTGTGTGAATGCTTTTCCACGGACAGGCAGGTTTCCCTCCAGTGTGCTGTTTAGATATTTAGCCTGGCTACTTTGTCCTGGTTACCAAGTTGAGAGCTCAGAATGCTACCATTAACCGTGATGACTTTTTTTTGTTGTTTATGTATTTTATTGATTATGCTATTACAGTTGTCCCATTTCCCCCTCTTTATTCCCCTCTGCCCTGCACACCCCTCCCACTCACATTCCTCCCCTTTAGTTCATGTCCATGGGTCATACATATAAGTCCTTTGGCTTCTACATTTCCTATACTATTCTTTTTCTTTTCCATTTATACATTTTTTTATTTTTAAATATATTTTATTGATTATGCTATTATAGTTGTCCCATTTTCCCCCCTTTCTTCCCCCCCATTCCCCGCCCTTTAGTTTTTGTCCATAGGTCATACATATAAGTTCTTTGGCTTCTACATTTCCTATACTATTCTTAACCTCTCCCTGTCTGTTTTCTACCTACCATATATGCTACTTATTCTCTGTGCCTTTTCCCCCTCTCTCCCCCTTCCACTCCCCTGTTTATAACCCTCCATGCAATCTCCATTTCTGTGATTCTGTTCCTGTTCTAGTTGTTTGCTTTGTTTGCTTTTGTTCTTGTTTTGGATGTGGTTGTTAACAACTGTGAGTTTGTTGTCATTTTACTGTTCATATTTTTTTTATCTTCGTTTTCTTAGATAAATCCCTCTAACATTTCATATAATAAAGGCTGGGTGATGATGAATTCCTTGAACTTGACCTTGTCTGAGAAGCACTTTATCTGCCCTTCCATTCTAAATGAAAGTTTTGCTAGATAGAGTAATCTTGGATGTAGGTTCTTGCCTTTCATGACTTTGAATACTTCTTTCCAGCCCCTTATTGCCTATAAGGTCTCTTTTGAGAAATCAGCTGACAGTCTTATGGGAACTCCTTTATAGGTAACTGTCCCCTTTTCTCTTGCTGCTTCTAAGATTCTCTCCTTATTTTTAATCTTGGGTAATATAATTATGATGTGCCTTGGTGTGTTCCTCCCTGGGTCCAACTTCTTTGGGACTCTCTGAGCTTCCTGGACTTCCTGGAAGTCTATTTCCTTTGCCAGATTGAGGAAGTTCTCCTTCATTATTTATTCATATAAGTTTTCAATTGGTTGCTCTTCCTCTTCTCCTTCTGGTACCCCTATAATTCAGATGTTGGAACATTTAAAGATGTCCTGAAGGTTCCTAAGCCTCTCCTCATTTTTTTGAATTCTTGTTTCTTCATTCTTTTCTGGTTGAATGTTTCTTTCTTCCTTCTGGTCCACAGTGTCCTTTGATTTGAGTCCCAGTTTCCTTCCCATTACTGTTGGTTCCCTGTACATTTTCCTTTATTTCACTTAGCGCAGCCTTCATTTTTCCATCTAATTTGTGACCAAATTCAACCAATTCTGTGAGCATCCTGATTATCAGTGTTTTGAACTGTGCATCTGATAGGCTGTCTATCTCTTCGTGGCTTAGTTGTATTTTTTCTGGAGCTTTGATATGTTCTTTCATTTGGACCATTTTCTTTGTCTTGGTGTACCTGTAAAGGGTGGAGCCTCAGGTATTCACAGGGGAGGGGGGGCGGGGGGTGTAACTCACATCTCTGCGTTCTGACGCTGTCTGTGGGGAAGGGGTCTGAGAGGGAACAATGGCACTTGCTCCGCTCTCTGCTGGATTTCAGTCACCTCCCCTTTTACCCACAAGCAAAGTGAGCCCTTCTAGTGCTGATTATCAGGTGGGTAGGCTTGTGTACGTTCTAGGATCCTGTGGGTCTCTCCAACGAACTCTCCTGTGAGGCTGGGAGTTTCTCCTGCTGCTGCCTCAACTCCCACCAGTGTTTTCAATCAGTGGTTTTGAGGCTTTATTTCCCTGCGCTGGGACCCTGGGTTGTGCAGCCTGTTTCGCTCCCCAGCTGTTCCTCCAGGTTTATCTGCGGGAGAACGTGGAACCGCCTGCTGCTCCAGCTGCCGCCTGGCTGGGTCTGCCAGCTGCAGCCTTACCCGCCCCGCTCCACAATCCACTGCCTCACTGGGTCCAACAGCCACCACCTTGCCTTGAGTCCTCTCTGCCCAGCTGCCCGGCTCCACCCCACTTACCGGTCTGGATGAATGTGTCTTCTTTTACTCCTTGGTTGTCGGACTTCCATATAGTTCAATTTTCTGTCAGTTCTTGTTTTTTGTTTTTAAGTCGTTGTTGTCCTTCTTTTGGTTGTACAAGGAGGCACAGTGTGTCTACCTACGCCTCCATCTTGGCCGGAAGTCCTAACCTTGATGACTTTAAATTGTTCCCTATTTTTAGTATGATTCTTCACCATTCCTGGTCCCACATGTGCCCGGTATACCTGAGTCTAAAAACCTCTCCCAAAAGGGCCAAATAGTTGTTTGGAAGCCCAGGTGGGGAAGAAGATCTAGGGTTCTAAACACTCTTTTTAAAGACTTTAAACCACAGACCTCCACCTTCCATAGAAAATGATAGCTCGGATTTCACAGGGTAATTTGGCAGGAGGAATCAGCCTGCTTTTTTGGTTGGCTTTCCCACTGTGGGCATAGTTGTCAGCCTTTTCTGGTTTGCCAAGAAAACCAGAGTTATTGTGAGTTATTGTATCAGTTAGCTATTGTTAGGCACCAAGTCACTCCCCAAAATTCAGTGGCTTAACCCCACAATCACTTATGATTACACACGACTCTATCCAGCTGTGTGACCCTTTTCCTTTTAGCTGAGCTTCCTCAGGCATCTGCAGACAGGTACAATCTTGGCTGAGTTCACTCATATACTTGCAGTTTTGACTGGAACAGCTGGGCTGGTTCGGTTCTGGCCCATGTATTTTCTCATCTTTCATCAGATTAAGTCCAGTATTGTTCATGGTAGAAGCAGGGGTTCCTAGATTCAGAGCAGAAACACATATGCCTTTTGAGGTCTAGGCTAGAACTGATAAAATTTCTCTCTGCCCCTTTCTATTGGTCAAACCCAATGACAAGTCCAGTTCACATTCAAGAAACAGGGAAATAGGCTGCAGCCCTTGATGGAAGGATCTTCAAAGTCACATTGCAATGGGCATCAAAAAAGTAAATAAAAAAAGGATGCTACTGCAATCCATCTATCAGTTATCTCTGATTGATCAGTTTTTTTAGCATCCAAGTTGTTTCTGTTCCTATTTTCATTGTTGTGGCTTATTCTCTTCATTCATTCATTCATTCATTTATACAAAAAATGTTTACAAATCTGCCAGCATGTCAGACACTGTCCCATATGCCAAGAATACAGGCATGAATAAGATAGTCAAAAGCCCTCTCCGCCTTCCCTTCACGGGGTATATGTTGTGGTGGAAGAACATAGACAATAAATAAAATATATTAATAATTTTTATGGTTTTCTCAAAGGTTATAAATCCTATGGAGAATAATATAAAGCAGAGAAGTGGAACAGGGAGTGCTGAGCATGTGAATTCTCAAACAGGATCGTAACTGTCATTTTGTGAGAATTGAGGAGGAAGTAAATGTATATGTTCAGTCTGCAATGTTTAATCTGAAATTGCCCCAATAAAATATCAGGCATCTATTAAAAATTAAGTTATGGAAAACTATTTGACTTCCAAATATCTATGCTTTAAGGTACCCTCCCAGTTCTAATCACACAGAAATGATAAATAAAAGATAAAAAGAGAAAATAGCCTAGCCAGCTTTAAATAGAAGATCATCATTTTGTGAACCACAGACAGAACATAAACACAAACCAGAAAATAAGATGACGCTTTAGATAGTCTGAGACATGAGCTGTGTTCACTGCTCAAACCCAGGGACTGGAGTATGATTTCCTGCCTTTAAAAAGATTGAAAATACTTTAGTAAACCAATTCCTGAGACTACACCATGCGTGTGCCCACTTATCTAAGATAGTTGGAGAATGCAGATATGTACAGCCCAGGACTGAGTTGCCCATGTGCTTACTGATAGAATTTATTCTCCCTTTTTTATCACCCCAGGGCTATAGCCCAAATCCCCAACATAAGACCTAATTCTGTATAGTAAGGATCCCTGGAGAATTGAACAGAGGCAACCACAAAATGACTACCAAGAATGGAGTGAGTCCAGAGAGAGAAAGCAAAAGCAGGGAAGAAAAGGAGAAAAAACCCTCCAACTCAAGATGAGCCTATGCCCAACATTTTAAAACATATGAGCAAAACTAATAAAAATAGTCAATAAAATCTATAATCAAGAGATAAAATCTATCCAAGTAAAATAAAATAGAACTATATAAAAACAACTTTAATATAAGTATGTTTATGGTCCTCAAAAAGATAAAAGAAGTCATAATAACTACAAAAAGAACAAAGAATTGTATAGCAAAAACAGCCAGAAATGAAATCAAAACAGATGGGTAAGAAAAAAAAAATTAGAAATAAAATGAAATATATAGTCATTGAAATAAGATAATCCAATAGATGACATAAATTCTGGGCTGGATAGAGATGAAGAAAGAAATATAAATTGGGAGATAGTACTGAGAAATTAAGATATGCAGATGACACCATCTTACTGGCAGAAAGTAGCAATGATTTGAATCAACTTCTGATGAAAATTAAAGAAGAAAATGCCAAAGCCGGACTGCATTTGAATATCAAGAAGACAAAAATCATCTCTACAGAAGAAACAGACGATTTTACCATAGACAATAAAGACATTGAAATTGTGAAAGATTTCGCTTGCTTAGTTCAGACATCAATTCAAATGGAGACTGCAGCCAAAAAATCAAGAGAAAGCTGAGATGCAGAGGGACAGCAATGAAAGAATTAGGGAAGATCACCAAGAGCAAAGATGTGTCATGAGAGACTAAGGCTAAGATCATCCACACCCTCATATTCCCAAATACTATGTACAAATGTAAAAGTTGGACAGTGAAGAAGGCTGAAAGGGAAAACACTGATCTGCTTGAAACACGGTGTTGGAGGAGAGCTCCACGGATATCCTGGACTGCTGGTGGACCATCAGAAAGACTAACAAGCAAACTAAGCCTGAAACTTTGCTGGAGGCAAAAATGACAAAACTGAAGCTGTCCTGGTTCAGGAACATCATGAGAAGGCAGAGTTTTTTTAAAAAGACAGTCATGCTGAGAAAAATAGAAGGCAGCAGGAAGAGAGGAAGACCAATTGTGAGACGGACTGACTCTGTAAACGAAGGTGAAGGCATAAGTCTACAGGAGCTGAGCGGGGTTGTTGAGGACAGGACATGGTGGACATCTCTCATTCATGGGGTCACTGGGAGTTGGAGCCAACTCAAGAGCATATAATATATAGCTGTTTAATCATTATGTTGGACACCTGAAACTAAAAATAAAACCTTAAAAAATATACACACATTGAGAAATTTACACATAGAACACTGTGTGTAAATATTAAAGATCAAGAGATATAGAGCATGAATTTAAAGGGATCAACTTATATCCAATAAGAATTCTAGTATCAGTCCATCAAGCAAAGAAAAACTATTTATTGGGTACCTATTATATTCCAGACACATCCAAGTATGGAATACACTAGTGAACAAAATGGAGAAAAATACCTACCCTCCCAGAGTTTATATTCTAGCTGGGCGGGGGGGGGGGGGGGAGACAAAAGATGTATCAGGATCCCTTCAGGAAACAGATGGCACACTCAGAAGGGGTGAATACCCATATAGTTTAATGACTCTTTCTTGGAAGTGATAAAGCACTCCAAGGCTAGCAACAGGAAGAAGCCACTACTGGAGGCTTGAAAAGAGCAAATCACAGCATGGCTGAGAAGCGAGAATTCAAAAGTTCCCACAACCTCATAAAAAGACTGATTGTATAGCTACAGAAATAAGTAGCCATCAAAACCAATTTCAAACCAGTTCAAATGATCAACAAAAACTCACTTCAGTGAACAGGCTTTTGCAAGCCAATTACTGTCAGGCCCTCATTCTGAAAGTTAGCCAACAGGGAGAGACACACTCCAATAAACTCGCCTCTGAGAGTCAACTAATCAATACCAGCCTTGCCGAGAAACAACACTCTGCAGATGAAGACAACCCACTGGAGCCTCTGAAAGTCTGCCAACCCCTCAACTCCTTGCTTCTCCAGAGCCCTATGTGATACCAGTAGTGTGCTCTGTCTGGGGACACTGGGCTGATGAGTCTAGTCTCCTAGAGGAATTCAGGGAAATACCCTGAACTCTCTCTTTGCTCTACATGCAATCATTTGACAGTGGCTTCTATGGCTAACCTCAACTAGAAGCCCTATAGCCACGGAGCGCTGTTGGACATACCCAAGGATGTCAGCTTTCCAGGGCACAGAACAGGATAGATAAGGGTGAAGAGTGGATCTGAAGGAGCAAAAGAAATTTCTAGCACAATAACAAACAAGTAAATTACATAATGATTTAGGAAGTCAAAAATAAAACAGAGAAGGTAGGATTGTGAGTATCAGGGAAGAGAGGAGAAAAGATTCAAGTTTAATATAGGGTTTTCAGAGTGGGTTTCATTACAAAAGTTACATTTGAGCAAAGACTTGAGAGAGGAGACAGCGTTAGCTATAGATATTTGAGGGGAGAGTAGTCCAGGCAGCGAGAACAGTTTGGGCAAAGGGCAAGCAAGAGTGTGCCTGGCATGTTCCAAAACAGCATGGACGAGGCGGGAGGAGTAGGAAATGAGGTGAGAGATGAAACTGGGAATCAAATCATGTAGGTCCTTATAAGCCATTGAAAAGATTTGGGCTTTATATTAGTTTGCTAGTGCTTCCATAACAAAGTACCACGCACTGGTTGGCTTAAACAACAGAAACTGATTTTTCTCATGGTTCTGGAAGTCCAGGATCAAGGTGTCAACAGTTGTTTTCTTTCTGACTTGTAGATGGCTGCCGTCTTACTGTGTGTTCACATGGTCGTCCCTTGGTCTGTGAGCTGTCTGAGTTCTTTGAAGGACACCAGTCATATTGGATTAGGGCCTACCCACATGATCTCATTTTACTTGAATTACCCCTTTAAAGGCCCTATCTCCAAATACAGATATGCTCTGGGGGGTTAGGACTTCAACATATGAATTGAGGGGGGTGCATAATTCAGCCCATAACAGGCTTTTACTCTGAATATGCAGAGAGAGCCATGAATGGTTTTGAAAAGATGAGTAGCATAATTTGATTTTTGTTATAAATGTCCAATCCGGCTGCTGTTCTGAGATGAGCCTGACGTGGAATGAGGGTAAGACTAGAAGATTAGGATAATGTGAAATATGAAAGATCAGTAACTCAATTGGAAAGTGATAGTGACTAGCTCCAAAGTGGTGGCAGCAGAGGTGACGAAAGGAGTCAGATTCAGAACGTATCTCTAAGGTAGTCAGTGGGGTTTCCTGATGACTGGGATGTGTAACATGAGAGAAAGGGTGGCACCCAGGACGACGCCCAAGCTTCTGGCCTGAGCAGTTTGAAGAATGGAGCTGCTGCAACTGACTTGGGGAAGGCTATATGACGAATAACCTTGTGAGGAAAGAGGTAAGAGCTTGAGATGAAGCATATAAAATTTGAGATGCCTACTAGACCTGCAGAATATACGCCAGTGGGTCTGGAGATCAGGAAGGAGGTCTGGGTTAGAGGTACAAACATGAGAGGCATCAGGGCATAGTGACATTTAAAGCCAGGAGACTACATGAGATCAGCAGTGGGGTACCTGTAGAAGGGAGATGAAGCCAAGGGTTGAGCCCTAGATCACTCCAACATTAAGGGTTAGAAGAAAAGAGGAACCTGCACAGGAAACGGAGAAGCAGCAGCCAGTGAAGTACAAAGGAAATCAAGGGAGTGCTGGGTCCTTGAAACCAAGTGAAGAATATTTGTCAAGGAGAAGAAGGAGCCACTGTGTCACATGCTACTGAAAGCCAATGTTCAGATCATTGTTCATCTAAGCAAGACCATTTTTTCCTCAGCTGTTTTGAGTTTACGGATGAGCCTGTCAAAGGAATTCCTCACCTCTGTTACTGTTTTCCATTTATGTATTCCCACTGATTCTTGTCCTGATTTATGTATTTTCACTGACTGTTTCCATCTCTATGCTGAATTTAGCCATCTTTACATGCATGTTGTCTACCCTTTCGTTAGACTGCTTAGCATATTAGTCATGGCTATTTTAAATTCCCTGTCTGATAGTCCCAAGATCTGTGTCATACACGAGTGTGCTTCTGTTAAATACTCTGCCTCCTGACTCTGTGTTCTTGCTTTTTTGTCTGCCTTGTAATTTTTTGTTGAAAGCCAGGCATTTTCCGTAGGTCAGAAGACACTAAGGCTAGTAGCTATTATGCCTGCATTTGGATGTGCATTTCCTTCTGTAAGACCTTCCATCTCGGGGGAGCAGAATCAATCTGCTGAGGATGTGAACTCAGCTTGTCATTTGTTGTTACTG
The DNA here is from genome assembly GCA_004026765.1 of Micronycteris hirsuta. Taxonomy (NCBI): domain Eukaryota; kingdom Metazoa; phylum Chordata; class Mammalia; order Chiroptera; family Phyllostomidae; genus Micronycteris; species Micronycteris hirsuta. Next base: position 9,458 of record PVJI01007338.1, on the reverse strand, counting down.
CAGTTACCATTACCCAGCGTTTAGGGTGGGTGCTGGATTGTAAGAGAGTAGTTCCTCAATATCTGTACCTCAGTGCTGCTACTTGTTAATTATACAAGTACAATTTTAGTTCATTACACAATTGAATTTTTTAGCCTGGTTATGGGGGCAGGAGCAGAATACCTTAGCTGTTCCTCTGCCAGGGGTGTCCACCTGCAGCCTGCTGGCCACATGGGCCCAGGATGGCTATGAATGTGGCCCAACGCAAAACTGTAAATTTATGTAAAACATTACGAGATTTTTTTGTGATTACGTGTTGCAATTTATTTAATGTGTGGCTCAGGACAACTCTCCTTCCAGTGTGGCCCAGAGATGCCAAATGTTGGACACCTCTGGAGACTAATCCTCAATCTTAGGCAGGCATTATGTCCCCTGGATCTCCGGGGCACAGCCATCTCAGGGATCCTATTCCACCTTGTTATGGGGCTGGGATCAGCTCTTATTGAGGGCCCCAAGAGCAGAGGTTTTTGCAGTCCCTTCCCAGTTTCAACGGACTTCTTCACTGTCCTAAGAACAATTGTGTATTGGTTTATTTGTTCCACATGAGAGATGGGGGAGAAAGGGAGCAGCAGCTATTCCTCATCTTCGGGTACACACCATGATGGAGGTTTTCTCAGGATTCCCATCCTGTCCCCCGCCTTTTTTGTGAGTACTTAGTGAGGTCCATGGAGAAGAGCCCCAAAGTAGCTGTGAACTCCACTGTGTCCATGGCTCCCGGAGTTATACATTTTCTAACTAGCCTACAGACAGCCTTTACTAATTTGTTAAAAATCTTAGCCAAATTCTACTCATCAGTGGGTCTGCCCCTATAAACTAGTGCTTGTGTCTCATTGCTCCTTGGAGACACCTGTCTTTCTTTAGATTTCAGGTTAATTGATTGCCCTGTGACCTTAGTGTTCTGATGGGTTCAAGAAAGTTTTGAATTTGCACATTGGATTTTTTTTGTGGTTGTCAGAGTGAGAATGATGCTCTTTCTAGCTTATGACATTACACACAGAATCCAAAAGTCCTGTTTCGTTCATCTTTACCTGTGTAACTTCAGGCAAGCCGTTTATTTTCTCTGGCTCTCCCTCATCCAGACAGTATGCCAGACAACTCTAATGTCCCTTCCAGCACACACATTCCATGGCTTCAATAAACAAAACATTTTCAAGAGAAGACACAGTTTTATAGTTACCTTATTAGTCCCTACCACAGCTGTATCAGCTAACTACATAGAAAGTAATAGGATATAAGAGAATACAAACTCAATTCTACAAAATAATTTCTATCAGCAGCAGATCTAAAATAATAATATGGCCTGATTTTCTAGATCACCCTCCATTCATTAATTCCAAGACAGCAAACTAGTTTCAATTCAATGAGTAGTACAGGGATTCTGTAACTCATTTTCCCCTTAGTTAATTGTCATTGCTAACATTTTTCTTTCATGCTGAACTTTGTGGCTTCTTTAACACATTCTTGGATGGTTCCACTACTCTCTTATGTTCCTTTCTTCCCATGGTCTTTGGCAAGGCTGAAGAAAGCCTAAAGTTGTTCCTGCGAGGAAGTGTTTGTGTCTCCCTGGTTCTACTGCTCACACTGCGGAGTGCTCTATTTGAGGGTAGCTGTTTGAAAGGCATGAAGGGTGGAAGTCCCATGGACCAAATGCACCAACTTCACAGGCTCTCTCAGTCCATCATCACAAGGAGAAGTCTCAAAGGTGGTCTTTTCCTCCTTGGATATCCCAACTAACAAAAAGAGTTTTTAAACCCACAAACCAGTTCAGCTAGAAAACAGCCTCACACAATTCCCAAACCATCGACTGTATACACATTCAATGGCAATATACACATGGCATTGATGAATCCTTGGCCTGTTGTTCCCTCCAAGTCTCATACCATTGATTACTAGGTTTTACAGACCAAAGTTGGCTACTACATAGAAACAAGCAGCCTAAGTTCTGGAGAGCTTTGCCTCATGCCTGTCCAGCTGCTGTTTTTCTGTTTATTTTTATGTCTTACTCAAACCCCTTCTTTTTTGTAATTGATGACTTTCTGAGCTTAATGATTAGCCAGGGGCATTAACAGATAACCCAAGACAATGATTTCATTGCTACAGACTCAAACATTGCCATTACACTGGAGAATAGAGAGTTTTATGGTTTCTTCTTTCTAGATTCCATTGGACAGAGGGTGAAATCCAATGGTTGTTTGATGGCAGGAAGCTGAACCAGGCTCAGGGTTTTGAGCAGAGTGACTGTTGGCTGAGCTTTGCTACCTGGAAAATGAGGGAGCCACACACTTTCTCTTTAGAGCGGCCTCAGTGAAGACAAGTTTTATAAAATTCCTTGACACTCAGTTGGTTTGCTTTTCCTCTCAATCAGTCCATTATGTACTGAAACAACATTTCCTTTCTTCTGATTTCCATAAATTATTTAAGATTTGAATTTCCTGGATCGAAATTTTGTGACCTATTTTAACTTTTTATTTGCCATCTATACTGTCTCCATCCCTCAACATCCACTCTTTCCTCTTCCCAAATAAACATCTGGCAAGCTAAAGATAGTGGCTCTCCAATGGTGAAAGTCCCTCTAACATTCACAAGAAATGCTTGAAAATAGGAGACCAAAGAATAATTGGCTGACCGATGTGCTTCATTTCAATTTAGGATAGAGATAATAAACATTTAGTTTGGTCTGATCTAAAACATGAACTCTGGAATGCACCCTTCTTCATCTCTTTCATGTGACTCTACAACACAGTCCCTTGGCATATACTCATGACGTAGCCAAAGTGAACGGGAGGAAGAATATCAGATCTCACATACCTTTCCCGACAGATGTACAAGAAGTAGGGTGGTACTGTGGGAACACTCAAACTTGAAATGAGGTACAGAGTAGAGCCCTTGTTAGAATGAGGCTGGGAGAATGAAGAGAAAAGAAGAGAGGAACATAGCAAAGAAGAAGAAAGAGAAGTATGAGAAAAAGGAGGGTGGAGGAAGAAGAAGGAGGAGAAGGAGAAAGAAGAAGGAGGAGGAGGAGGGAGGGGGAGGGGGGAGGAAATGGATGAGGAGGCATTTTTAAGTATTTACTATGTGCCTGACAATATAATGCATTGAGCTTTAGCATCAGAATATAAAGCTGGGCTCCAAAGTTAGGCTTCCTGATTCAAACCTGGCTCTATCTAATCAGCTGTGATGATCTGGGAAAGCTACCTAACCACATTGTGCCTCAGTTTTCTCACCTTGGATGTAAGAGTTAAATGAAATAATACCAGTTAGGAGCATGGAATAGTGCCTGGTAAACAATGAATATACTCTGGCTGTTACTGCCATTCATCACATTTAGTCAAACGATTTGTCACAGAATTAAGAGAGAAAGTGTTTCCATCCAGGACATGGACTGGTCACTCATTCACTTATTCCAAACCTATCAATTGTTTTTCCTTACCCTAAATTTCAGACCTCAGAAAAAGTTTCCAATCACAATTTGAATCAAGCAATCTCTATTCTCAACTAATGGGTGTGTAATTCATTTGACTCTTAATCATACTCTTCCTTGCAATGTCCCTTTTGAGGTTTAAAAACTACTAAATCCTGATACCCTCAAAGTATATGATGCAATTATTTGGGGTGTCGTCTAGACATCAGAATTTCAAAAAGTTCTCCATGTGATTCTAACATGCAGCCAATGTTGAGACCAACAGTATAAACTGAAAGCTCACTGAAGGCAGGGGCTAGTTGTTACTTACCTTTGGAGAATTAAGAGAAAATGACTGTATTTGAGTCAAAGAAAACAAGATGTGCAAAGACCCTGAGGGGAGAGGAAATTTAGAGCATCCCAAGGACTGAAAGATCTCTATTGCAGCTGGAGCACAAAGGATGAGGGGGAGACCTAAGATGAAATTAGATATAGGAATATGAAGTCCTTATAGGCTTTTTAAATAATGATAAGCTTTATCTTAAGAAGAACAGAAAACCACTGTTTTAAGCATGAGGGTGAGTGTATTGAATTGGGTTCTTCAGAAAAAAAGAACCAATAGGATATAGGTAAGTAGGTAGGTAGAAGGATAATCACATATCACATATAAATTATATAAATACTATATGTAATTACATAGACAATATTATTACATTATATATATAAAGAGAATTATTATGAACTTCTAGCCATGATGGAGGTGTAGGTAGATACCCTTTGCCTACTCACACAACCAAAAGATGGACAACAACAAATTAAAAAAAAAAAAACAACAATCAGAACTGCCAGAAAACTGAACTGTATGGAAGTCCAACAACCAAGGAGTTAAAAGAAGAAACATTCATGCAGACTGATAGGAGAGGAGAATACAGGCAGCAGGGGCAGAGAGGACAGATGGCAAGTCAGTGGCTGGAGGATGGAGCAGGCAAGGCAATGGCTGGAGGTCCCACATTTGCGTGCAGATAAACCGGGAGGAACAACTGGAAGGCAAGACCGAGTATGCAACCCTGGGTTCCAGCACAGCGGGGGAAACAATGGCTCAAAACCTCTGGCTGTAAAAATCTGTTGGCTCTGTTGTGGTAGGAGAAACTCCCAGCCACACAGGAGAGTTGTTGGAGAGGCCCATGGGGTCCTAGAACATACACAAGCCCACCCACCTGGGAACCAGCACCAGAAGGGCCCACTTGGCTTGTGGGTAGCGGGGGAAATGAATGAAAGCCAACAGAGAGTGAGCAAGCAGCACTGTTCCTTCTCAGACCCCTCCCCCACATACAGTGCCACAACACAGCAATATGGGTTGCCCAGGCCTGGTGAATACCTAAGGCCCTGCCCCTTACAACGTAACAGGAGCACAAGACAAAGAAATATGGCCCAAATGAAAGAACAGATCAAAATTCCAGAAAAACAACTTAGCAATGAAGAGAGATAACCAACCTATCAGATGCACAGTTCAAAACACTGGTAATCAGTGTGCTCACAGTGTTTGAGTGTTTCAAATGGTTGAGTGTGGTCACAAAATAGAGGAAAAAGTGAAGGCTATGAAAAGTGAAATAAAGGAAAATGTACAGGGAACCAACAGTGATGGGAAGGAAACCAGAACTCAAATCAACAATTTGGAGCAGAAGGAAGAAATAAACATTCAACCAGAAAAGAATGAAGAAATAAGAATTCAAAAAAATGAGAAGAGGCTTAGGAACATCCAGGACAACTTTAAATACTCCGACATCTGAATTATAGGATGCCAGAAGGATAAGAGGAAGACCAAGTAATTGAAAATTTATTTGAAAAAATAATGAAAGAGAACTACCCCAATCTGACAAAGGATATAGACTTCTAGGAAGTCCAGGAAACTCAGAGAGTACCAAAGAAGTTGGACCCAAGAAAGCACACTCCAAGGCACATCATAAATAAACTACCCAAGATTAAAGATAAGGAGAGACTCTTAAAAACAGCGAGAGACAAGGAGAAAGTTACCTAACAGAGGACTTCCCATAAGACAATCACCTGATTTCTCAAAAGAAACCTTGTAGGCAAGAAGGGGCTGAAAAGAAGTATTCAAAATCATGGAAGGCAGGACCTACATCCAAGACTACTCTATACAGCAAAGCTATCATATAGAAAGGGAGGACAAATAAAGTGCTTCCCAGATAAGGTAAAGTTAAAAGAGTTTATCATCACCAAGCCCTTATTATATGAAATGTTAAAGGGACTCATCTAAGAAAAGGAAGATCAAAAACTATGAACAGTAAAATTACAACAAATTCACAACTATCAACAACTGAACCTAAAAAACAAAAAACAAACTAAGCAAACAACTAGAACAGGAACAGACTCATAGATATAGAGATCACGTGGAGGGTTATAGGTAGGGAGGAGGAGAGGGGAGAGAATGGGAGAAAAAGTACAGGGAATAAGAAGCATAATTCTCCCTGGCTGGCGTAGCTCAGTGGATTGAGCGTGGGCTGGGAACCAAAGGGTCCCGGTTTGATTCCCAGTCAGGGCACATGCCTGGGTTGCAGGCCAGGTTCCCAGTGAGGGCCACGTGAGAGGCAACCATACATTGCTGTTTCTGTCCCTCTCTGTCTTCCTCCCTTCCCCTCTAAAAATAAAAATAAAATCTTTAAAAAAAAAAAAAGCAGCATAAGTCGTAGGTACTAAAAAGACAGGAGGAGGTTAAGAATAGTATGAAAAATGGAGAAGCCAAAGAACTTATATGTATGACCCATAGACATGAACTAAGGCAGGAAATGTTTGGGGTGGGGGAGGTCGAAGCAGAGGGGAATAAAGGAGAGAAAAAAATGGGAGAACTGTAATAGCATAATCAATAAAATATACCTTTTAAAAAAAGATTTCTTATAAGGATTTGGGTCATGCAAGTAAGGACACTGAAAAGTCCCACAATCTGCCAATCTACCAGCTGCAAGCTGAAGACCCAGGTAAGCCAGTGTGTAGTTCCAGTTTGAGTCCAAAGGCTTGGAGCGCCAATGGTGTATATTCTACTTTAAGGGCAGGAGAAGACTGATGCTGCAGCTTACCAGTCAGACAGAGAGCAAATTCTCTCTTCCTGAGCCTTTTTGTTCTATGCAGACCCTCAATGGATCTGAGAAGTCTCCCGTACATTAGGGAGGGCAATCTGGCTTACTCAGTCTACTGATCCAAATGCTAATCTTATCTGGAATCACCCACATGGACACTCCCAGAAGTCATGTTTAACCTAATATCTGGGCACCCCACGGTCCCGTCAAGTTAACACATAAAATGAACCATCACAATGAGGGATATACCAAAGACGGTTTCAGAATTTCTCTTTGGAAGTACTTGGTGGTGACAATCTATTTCAAAAGAAGGGCCAGTGTTTGGAGAAACTTTGTCAGAACTGCACTATAGTCTGAGACTTTTCCTGTCCAACCTTTCCTCCTCCCCTCTCTCCTTCAGAGGGATCAGGCCAGCATCTCTCAGTGTAAGCAGCTGACAATTAGCTTTTTGGACAGTAATGTAAATACATAACATTAAGCTTTTCATTGCCAAGGCTACCACTTCAAAGACACCCATCTCAAATACATTGCCAGCTACACAAATAAATAAAGAGCCAGTCCTCCCCGCCCATAAAGTTCCCCTTTTTAGAAGCTCTAGTTGACTCAGATAACTGATCGCTTGACAAGCTGCTGGATTTTGCCATGTACCCTCCAGGATTTGTGAGTTATAAACTTTGTTTTTCAGAGTCCCCTGATGGTGTTGCTGAGGTGCATCTGCAATCATAAGAAGAACCACAAGGGCCAGTCCAGCCACAGCAATGGCTGCCATCAGGGAACTCTCTGTGAGGCTCACCACAAGCAGGACAGGGACAGCTGAGGAACCCCAGGCACTTCTAGCCAATAGCATCACTATCAATAGATAGGCTGAGACCAATCTGTTGCTGTTGTCTTCCTCTCCTTTCCCCTCAATAAGTCCGTTAAACATCCAATCATGTCTTAGCATATGTTTCTCAGGAGACCCAAATTAACACAACTTGAAGACATAAACAGATCGCCGTTTTGGAAAGATCACTCTGGATGCTGTGTGAGAATGGACTGGAAGAGTGTCAGAGTAGATGTGGGGACCAGATTAGAGATAATATCAATAATCCTGGCGAGAATTAATGGCGTCTTATAGTAGGGTGGTGTCAACCCACATTCACAATAAACATGACAGGTACCACATTTAATGAAGGATTTTAAGTTTCAGATCCCACCTGCATATTTCTGAAGATGACTGCCTCATATCCTATGAGTACCTCAAGATATAAAAGAAGGAGAAAGTATATTTGGAGGGTTTTCGTACCTGTAGCTAAAACAACTTGGTGAAAACAAGCAAACAAACAATGACATCATCGCATCTGGGATAGTTTCCTTCAGCTAGTTCTAAATATTCTACAATTCAATTCAGATCACATTCAAGGTTTTAGCATTATGAGATTTTTCAGTGATAGAAAGATTATAACCTTGCTATTTGTGCCACTAGAATCAGAAAGGGGTCAGCATTTCCACTGTTAGCATTGTATTTCCAGAGCTAGAAAATTTACAACTTGCTGAAACATAGCATGCAAAGTTAGCCACAAAAAATTTTCTAAATTTTCCCCATAGACTCCATCACTCAGTTCTTGAAAAGTAAAAATGGAAATGTAAGTAAAAGCTGGTTTAGAATTCATTTAACTTAAAATGGTGACCTTTATTGTACAGACAAATTGGTGAATGAAAAATCTTCCTGTGAAGAAACAAGGATTTTCTATGGCTATTCCATCAAAGAGTTGCTAAAAAAAGTACACTTAAGAAAGTGAGTCTATTTCATTCTCCTTTCATAATCATGTGGAGGCAGCATCTTACCTGAAACTGCTATGCTGAACGAGCAGCAAGTATATTTTAAAGCTCCATCTCCCCATGAATGGGGAGCCATTTGACCAAGTTTCAGTGGTGCCTTGGTGACACAGTCAGGGAAACCTCTCAGGCTCTGGGCACTGAAGTGAAGGACTCTGAAGGAAGTTGGACTGGGGTGGGGGCTTCCACCTACAAGTGGAATGGGTGTTTGTCATTTTCTCAAAGTCCTTGAGACCACCCATAGGCATCAGGGATAATGAGCAAAGCTGAAGGAATAGAGACTATCTTCAAAAAGTGCTTCCTGGGAGACTTAAAGGACAATAAGAAAATAATTTGTTGGCTTGTAAGTCAGCTGACACAGCTTTTGATCATTCACATGGGACAGTTCTGCCTGGAAGGGATCAATCTTTTTTTGTTCTAAAGCCTAACACAAACAGATACAAATCAAAGGAGGTGTTCTTTCAATAAAGGAAATTCCAGAAAGGATGCCTAGGCTTAATTAAAATATAACCCTTTGTTTCAAGGGCTCTTCTCACCCTTACAAAAGGAAATGCACTCCCCCAAGAAGCATGTGCTGGGACTGGTGAGATAGGATTCTTCTACAAGTAAGGATCTGTCTACACCGGGGCAGCATCTTGGGGAAGCCTTGACGGGAATGTGCCTGGAGTCCCGTCTGACTTAACTCATCATCACAGTCCTTCATCACAACATAATGAGTGTTATTACTTCCTCATGTGGCCTGTGGGCTTTGTTAATTAAAGAATGGAAAGGTAAGTAGTTCCAACAGTTTGCTTTTAATTAATCAAAAGATGTGTTTTCCACCTTCAAGTTGCTGGGCAGCAAGTAAAGTGTTTCGTCTGCCTTCCAATACCCAAAAGAGTTAAGCAAAAAAAACTCAGCTGCTGGTGTGAGATTGTGTAGACAACACAGCAGGTGACTGATGGTATTTTTCCTTTCTTTCTAAATTTAAAACTAATTGTATTGGCCATACTACCGACTACCACATAATAGTAGTTGAAGAAAAATAAAAGGTTGCCCTATAATATCTTACCAATCTAAATAAAACCTTCTTAAAGAAAAGGTCTATCTCTTAAACTCCTGTAACC